>CALNHX010007737.1:0-69850 GCA_940337035.1 Agriotes lineatus | reverse complement strand
AGATAGTCCTTTGCACTGCCCCCATGATTTATCAAAATCGGCAGAATTTAGAGATGATCTTCCTACTTTACTGGGCGATAGACTGAAGGATGATCAGGATGATAAAAAAAGTGTTACAATAAGTAAAACGGCAGATTTTACAACAAAGCTTGAAAAAATAAAATCCGTATACTCAGTGTTTAACAAGTGCAATGTATGGAACAATGAGGTAGGAATTACATTTTGCTTTTGTTATCTTTTTAATATAACAAATTTAAAGGATGAACAGGAAGCAGTTGCTGAATCGAGAGAAGTATCATTTTTGGCACCCTTTGAACGCTATAAATTGGTCAAACCCTTCATCCAGGCAGAAGAAGAAAAAGCTGCAGCCGAAAAAGAAAAGAATTCGTCAAGCAAATCCGAACAACTTACAAATGACGACAGAATAGCCGCAGTAAGTTCAGTAGATCTAAGTAAAGTGATTTTAATAACTTATTTGTTACAGTTACATGCTCACTTCGTAAAAGTTGCAAAAGAAATACCCCAAAAGTTGCCAAGCCAAACAAATAATGAACCAGCTGAATATTCTGGACCTGCAGAGGTTTCATCCGGCGAAACGCTTGTTGCAATGGGAGGTTCCAAGAAGCGGAAGCGACAGATTTTTGATGACGGCAATGAATTGCATCCCGACTACATAATTCCACATAATGAATTGCACACTCCAATCCCAAACAGAAATAAACAAAGAAATAACAAAAAGCAGCGCAATAAGAATAAGCAAAGTCATTTTCATCAAGGGCAACCGCAACAAAACTATAAACAAATACAAGAAGATTATCATGATCAAGTCCAACCTACTGCATCAGACTTTGACCATACCCCAGATCATGCAATGAGCAATAGGCAACGAAAGAAGCAGGAATGGAGAAAAAAGAATAAAATGCGCAAAGACATGAAGAATTCGCCTGGTGAAACCAATATGCAGCCTCAGCAAAACACTTTTACTCCGTTCGACTATTCATCCGTTGATTTTCGACAATTTCAAGGAGGTGCGGGTGCATCTAATAAAAAGCAGATTGTAAAATCGCAGTTTAAAGCAAAGGTGAGTTACTGTTTAGAAGTGGTTATAAGCATAAATTAAAACTCATTTTGTTTTATAGAACAAGAATAAGAAATTCAATAAAAAATCAAATAATAGAAGTACGACATATGGCAGAGGTAACCAATAATGGGACTCCTGAAATAACGTAGTTGAAACTTCTGTGGCATTAAAAATATAATATTAAACTTCATATATAAAAACGTATATGTTTATATTTGACAAATATTTTGAAAAATATTTTTCAGTTTTTTATTGTTTTTGTTTATTTAAATTAAACATTTCAAAGAGAAACTGTTTTAAATATGTACCCTTTTAACACCACCCCTTGAATGTAGCGCCCAGCATGGCCTACACAATCCCTTTGTGGTAGTTATAGTTGTTATTTACTAAACAAGTAGTGTTATATTAGCTACTGGAGAAAAAGTTTAGCTCACGCAGCCATAGGCCATGTGGGCTAATTTTCTCGTGTAGGTAATACCTCGTAACACTACGTGCACAGTACAAAATGTTTGTTTTAACCTTTTCAGTTGCCAGGTGACATCAGAACGCAGATGGCATCAAGCATTATTGTGTAAATCAAAAGCCAGTGGTAAGCATCCTGGAGTGCGGATGAAAACCTCTACAGAATGCCATCATTCGGAAGTGATGTAAAGCCGTGGGTTACATGTTACTACGATCTGTAGCATGTAAAAGATTCCTTGCTAAGGTTGGAACTTCATAGTCTCAGCAAAGTTGACTTGTCTAAGGTACCTGGTAGTCTGCATGCCTAGACCTTGTCCATAACAAACAAACAAAACTAGTTGAGTTATGGTAATCAAGCCGGGCTCCATAGCTGAGTGGTAAGCATTCTGGCTACTGATCGAAGTGTTGAGAGTTCGATCCCCAATCCCGGTAAGGTTTTTAAAAATAAAATAAAATGTAGATGAAAACCTCTACAGAATACCATAATTTGAAAGTGATGTAAAGCCGTGGGTCCCATGTTACTATGATGTGTAGCATGTAAAAGAGGTGAAGCGTAGCCCAGTCGAGTGAGATGTTTTATCGGACTTTTTCCACTGTCTTGGGTGTTGGAACAGGATTGTGGGTCAAGGTTAGGCAGTAAAGTTAAAGAGAAATTTAAAAAGCGGAAACTGTGTGAACTGATAAAACAGAGTGAAATGTACGGTTGTCAAAAGTGTTGGCGATCATAAAGAGCAAAACCCCGAGTTCTGAACGTTCAACGAGTAGAAGTGTCCGTGACGATAGAGACGAAAGTAGCACAAATTTTGCCAGCGCTCGCGACACGGGCAGAATATACGCGATCGCGATTAGTGCATTTTGGGCGCCCGCCAGCTGTGCATTTTACCGGCGCACTAAAGCGAAATAAATACGGACGGCTCAAATCGGTTGCATTCAATACACCAATAAAGCAAATATACAGCGCACAGGATTAAACTTGCATCAAATTCGGGAGCTAAATTGTCGCGGCGATAGCGGTACGGTGCTTTTTTTACACGCGTGGAACGCCCTTAAACAGGACCAAACTTTCAGCGGACTCGACCTGCCAGCTGTTTTTACTTTCATAATAAACCAATGAACGTAAACAAACTCAAGGATAAAATAAGAGCATCATTAATAAGTAACGAAAGAGATTTAGAAAATATTACAAGGAAAAGAATAGAATTTCAAGAGACAGAAAATTCCAAAAGAGTAGAAAGATAAGCAGAACACCAGAGAAAAACTCAAAGGTAGAAAAAGTAAAACAAAAAGAAGGTACACGGATATGGATAACATACTCAAAGCAATAGAAGAATTGGGAACAAATTTAAGAGAAATGAGGATGGAGGTGCAAGAAGAATTGATTCGAAAAGAAGAAGAATGGAATAGAGAAAGACAAGAAATGAAAGTAAGAATTTCAGTTTTAGAAAAGATAGTGTGAAACAATTTTTTGGCTCCGCTTAATTGTTTCGCCATTTACCAAATTATTTCAGGCCTAACCTGTATATTTTTATTTTGAATTATAATCCATTGCATTTCTAATTCTTAATTTTCCAAACCAGCGTAGTTTGTACCTGTATTGAGTTCCTGTCGTTCGTACGATGCATTTTTGACCCGCTCTATTTGTTATCGCTGGCCGTTGGAATGCGAGTTTTCTTTTTGAACCGAATATTTCGGGCCCGGGCACTCGTCCTTTTCGCCCCGGCCGACGCGTTTGATGATTTCATTAGTCAAGAGTACGTGCGCTCAACCAATTTTAAAAGAATTTTATTTCCAAGGGGTGACTATAATCAGGTACGATGGCGTTTTTCTGTTTGCTATTCTCCTATTAATTGCATTTCTTTAGCTCTTAACCGACAGTTTCACTCGATGGTTTTAAAATCAGCTCTTATCCGATAATTGTGGACCTGGAGGCTAGTGTGCTGTCCCATTAAAAAACGTTATCTGCCTCCAGCGTCGATGCTACAAAACGTTCGACCTTTTTGTCAGCTTCCCCAGGCAAGCTGTTGCATCACGTTAGGTGTCGATTCAGCTGAATAACCTGCAGTAGCGACCCTTTGATTGCGCGGTCCCTAGGAATTATTGGGCTCCGAAGGTTAGTGATTTCGGTTAATTGTGGACAGTTACACAGGCTGGTTATACCATGAATTCAATTTATTGCAAATCTAATAGCTCATTAAATCTGTACAGTTAATTAAATTTAACATTTAAAGCTACTGATTTTTATATGTATTCTACGAGCCCTAACCACTATATGTTCGGACACTGACTTATTATACGCAAATTTCCCTGTAAATTTGTAATACTTGTTTCTAGTTTAATCCAACTAAATAATTTTTAAAGATTTATATTTATAACAAATAATTTACATATTGCTTAATTTTTAATGGAATTAACAACTCTGCAAAAAAATATTATTAATAAAAAAATGCAATGTTCATTGACCACTAAATATTCGGACATTTAATATCCCTGCAAAACTAGTATGGTGTAACATCACCTTTAGCCTTAATAACTGCTTTAATCCTATTTATATATTTATAATTAATGATTCACAGTCCGTTGGAGTAAACGAGTTCCAAATTTCTAGAAGTTTGGCCCTCAAATCAGGTAAAGTCTGCTGGGGGCGGTTTCTTAAACACCTTTTCATCTTATGCCATAACGTTTCAGTTATGTTGAGATCGGGGCTACTAGAAGGCCAATCTAAAACCCTTATATTGTGGTTCTCAAACCACAGTTTTGTAGTTTTTGCCATGTGGCAAAACGCACCATTCTGTTGGAATATAAAATCCTGATTAGGGTGCAACATTTCAACACTTGGTGATAAGCTTCTCTCCAAAATCTCCTGGTCTTTTAACCAATTGACGATAGCAGTTATGAACTCCATACTTCCCACTCCTTTACCTGACATGCAACCCCAAATCATGATTCCGTGTGGAAATTTTACAGTTCTTTTTAGACAGTCTTTATGGAATGCTTCTTTTTTTGTACGAATTACTCCCTTACGAGTTTCCAACACAAATGTCAAATTTAGATTCGTCGCTAAAAATTACTTTGCTGCAATCCTCGACTGTCCAACGTTTCTTCGGTTTCTCCCAAGCTAAGCACTTCTTTTTCTGGACTTCTGTTAGTACGAACCCCGTCCAGCTTCAGTTGGCCCACACACAAAATTTGTGATGTTTTGGCGTTTATCGCTTAATGAAAAAAAAACAGTCACTACAATGTAATATCTTAAGACAAAATATGCTATTAAGAGGAGTATAGGAGAGATCTGGGTTCAATGGAGCGTGTAAAAAATGTAAAATACTTATTCAAAAAAGCAGTTTTCTTGCATTCCATTACGTAAGTATTGCTAACGACAAGGATTAAGGTGGCTATGGAAACAATGCTTTTTGGCGGAAATGACAGTGACAAATGTGTCGATTGTAAAACAGTTAATTGATAGTGCAATTGTTGTCAATAATGAGCAGAGGAAGGGCAATTGATGAAAAAATTCGATCAATCATCATTAATTTACACAAATGAAAAATTAAATGGCGAAATTGGAATATTGCTCGGCTTATCCAGATACAATGTTCGAAATATTATAAAATTGTACAAATCAAACGGGTCAGCTGCCTAAAAACCCCGATATGTGAAAAAGTCCAAATTAACAGACACTGATAGACGAGCCTTGGAATTGTGAAGAAGAAAGTCTAATAGGCGTTCTAACTACGGAGAGTTGAGTGTACTCTGGAGTGAGGCTGTTGGAAGACTTGTTTGCAGGTCTACATGTCATGCAGAAGCAAGACTAAAAAACTACGATTTGGTACTCACAAGGTAAGTTTCATGAGTTCAATCCTAAGGGACATATGATATTTTTTTCCTTCGCGAAGGCTAAAAAAACCGTTATGGACCCTAAACCAGAAGCGAGACAAGTTGAAATGGGCTATAGACATAGACCATCAAAATTCGAATAGTGTATACTGGAGTGACGAGTCCCAATTTCGGGGATGTGTCGGTGATAGCAGGAGCAGAGTTATCCGCCAGAAACATTAAACTTATCACGCTGATTGTCTTAAGCGCAAAGTTTAGTTTCCATCTTCGGTAATGGTCTGAGGTTCAATGTCGGCTAGAGGAGTTGGAAAATTGCACTTCATCAACGGTGTTGTTAACTCAGCAAATATTTAGACATCTTAGAGCAGTCTTTGTTGCTTACTTTGGAAGAGAGATGGATTTCGGGAAATGACTTCACCTGTCAGTAAGATGGCGCTGCATGTCATACTTCCAAAAAATCCATGAAGTGACTTTCAGACTATGACATACCGCTCCTAAAATGGGTTTCTAGTAGTCCGGACCTTTCGCCCATCGAGACTTTGTTTTAATTGGTTTGTGCTCCATTTCCTGGTACCTATACTGTTTCATTTTTCTATCTGTCTAATTTACTTATTCCTTGTATCGTTCTCATAAATTTCATTTCTATTGCTGTTAGTTTTCTTTTATGTTCCGGTAGTGTTGGATGAACTTTTATCGTGTATAAGATCGTTGGGATTACTGTTGTGTTATAAATTTGTTGCTTTGTCTTCTTGTTTATTTTCTCTTCAAGTATTATTGTCTCTCTTGCGCCACTAATTATGATCGAGCCCAGGTATTCGAAAGTGTTACACTCGTATGCATAGTCGTTCGCCAGCGGCTCGCCGGAGTTTCGTTATGAACAGTATGTTGGCGGCACTGTACGTCTATGTCAAATTTGAGGTTATCAGGTTAGGTTTTCCGTCAGTTTTGACAGAAATTGACACAAAAATCTAACCTGCTAACCTCGAATTTGACATAGACATACAGTGCCGCCAACATACTATTCATAACGAAACTCTGGCGAGTTGCCGGTGAGCCGCTGGCGAACGACTATGCATACGGCTGTTAGTGTTTCTAAGTTCGTTCCTTTACAATTAAAATAATATTGACTATTCTGATTGTTTGAATTTATCTGCATTGATATTGTTTTGTTTTCATTTATTTTCATTTCCATCCTTTCAATTTCTTCTGTCCATATATCAATCAGGGTTTGCATTTTGTAGTTTTGTCTGGTATGAGCACTATATCATCTGCATATAAAAACGCCTCCATTCTGATATGGTTGAGATCTTTATAGGCTATGTTTGTTTTTGGCGTCCTTGTACAATACTTCATTATTTTGTCTATGAATGACAAATAGAAGGGGGCTTAGCGAGTCTCCTTGTTTAATTCCGGTTTCCATCAGAATGGCTGTGATTTTATTATTTGAATTACCTGTTACATTTTTATAAATACTCTTAAATTGCCTCTGTCAATTGTGGTAATGTTTTTAATTGTTTTAGACAGTCCCATATCTTATGTCTTTGTCAAATGCTGTTTTTAAATCCACAACTGTCAAGTATAGTTCTGAATTTGTTTGTTTCTATTTTGTCGTCTATTATCTTCTTAATCACACTTATGTGGTCTGTTGTTTGTCGCGCTGGTCTATATGCTCCCTGTTCGTCCTCGATTCTTTCCTTTACTTCCATTCTTAGCCTTTTTACTTCCGTCGTCTAAAAGACGAGAAAGTATTGTAATCACCTTCCAAGATTTCGTCAGACCTTCACATTTCAGGGTCCCTAGATGACAACAAACAAGTTTTCTCAATTCCGTCTATCTGTCTGCCTGTTGGAGGTATAACTCAAAAACTATTTCTTGGAGGAAGACGATATTTTGCATGCATATTGTGTCTGCCTGGCATGAAACAGAAAATTTCAGAGAAATATATACAAGGTGAGCACCTTCAAAAATAAAATTTTGTTTAGTTTTGCTTTACCTGAGAAATAGATACAAATAATAATTTGTACATAGCTCGGATTTATCACTGGCGAAGATGTTTGGTCAGAATAATATGGTGCTTTATAACGCAGCAGAAACTCGTTCACTTTGAGCACACCCGTGACTCAGTTATTCTAGTGGCCTAGTACAAATTCCAGCAGACTACATTTTCACTTCTCTCGTCTAAATGACGAAGAAATTTTTGATTTGCAAAAGATAAAAATAATAATTTGCACATAGCTCAGGCTTTATACATATGCGAGGGAGTTCCATGTAAACCCCTTTTGCAGATTTTTTCCTATATTTTGCTATAGACTTTTAAAGTTACTGGCGCCAGGGTAATTACTCTGTAGTTATCACAGTTATTTTCGTTTCCCTTCTTGTATATTGGTATTATAGTATTCTTCTCCCATTCTTCTGGTATCTGTTTTTGTCTCCATACTTTGTTAATTATTTCTGTTAAAAATAATAAATGTTAAGTGACATAATAAGTACGACCTATCACTTATAATACCATGAGTAGTCAAAGTTATGTCGAATATTTTTGCTGTGGTATCACGAATATCCATTGCGCTTAGATTCAATTAGGACAAGTGAGCTAGCACGAGTCCTAATCCTCGTGTCCCACTCAGGCAAATTAATATGACGTTGGAATGCATGAAAAATAATTTCCAAATATGAATTAATGCTCGAATGCAGATTCGGTAAGAAAATCGTAACGACACAAAGCCTAAAAAGAAGTAATCCATACCTACAAAAAAATTCCAAGAAATTTTGTTGTTTTGGTTACGGCTCGTGAACTAATTTTTCTATTGGTCATTAATGAGTGTCGTATGATTTTCTACATAACTTTGGCATTGAAGGGACTATTCAATGAACCAAACTACTTTTTTCAAATTAGTTTTCAGTAAATCTAGCAATAAACTACGCAATTTCTATTGTAACAGAACACTAATATTGACTTTTTCTAATAAAAATCATATTTGTTTAAAATATTGACTTGAATACCTTCTATAAGCCATTCACGATCTTTTTGGGTCAGGTGAGGCTATGACCATCTAGTAATTTTGTTGGCAGAACCTCTGTTGCAACTAAACTCCCTCATGGAAATTGACACTTTTTGTGTTAGGTTAGGTTGTTTTCAGTTTAAGGTTATATTTTCTGAATAGGTACATTGTTGCCGGATATTCTCTAGTCTCCACATCGACTCGCGTTCTTTTAAATTTGGCCTGTCCTTTTTAAATTGGAAGTAGCATTGTTTAATGGAAATTTCTTGTAACAAAATTATTTTGGGCATTTTGACTTTTCCTTTGATGGAAATTAAAATTATTTTTACACATTTGATAAATCATTTATTTTCTTACGAATATTAAAATAATAAACCTTGCAATGTGGTGGCAAGAAAATGTAGAACAGACACTGACGGAAAAAAAAATTGCACCGCTACATCATCGAATCAGTTAGTCCAACATGAAAAGAAAAAATCATAGCCAACTCTGTCCCAAAAAGGTCATAAACAGCTTATAGGAAGATATATCCGCTGATATTTTTTAGATTGGTCAAGAAATCTCAAAATCTAGATTTATTTCTAAAAGTACGAGGGTTACATAAAATTTGTTTATGTAAAAGTTGTATGGATTAAAGTGGTGCATGTTAGTATAATACTTTTAATTATACAAGGTTTCTTAAAAAAGTGTCGACCAAAAATTACTATTTTTTTTTATAGAACCCCCTACATTAGGTAGCTTAAAAGTTTCACTTTGAAATGCTAATCATTTTAATACAAGTTGTATGGGTCTAAAGTTAATTATTTTGGAGATACAAACGATTTTATGCAAGAAAATACTGAATTTCGGGCAGCTGCTGTAACTGACAAAAAACAATTGACTAAAGAAATGTTTTGTTAATTTTGGATTCTATATAATAGAGCTAATACTGGGCATAGAACACTTAACTTAAATGTTGCCGTTAGAACTTTAATTGATTTTGCCTTTACTTTTACTCACCTAGCAGAACTTATTATTTATTGTTTATAAGCTCCATGCTGTTGCTTCTGGTTATATAAATTTCTACAATTCAATTGCATACAATGTCAAGTGTGATGGAATTAAGCTTTACTTACACCATGTCAGTTAGGAGAATATGGTAGCACACTAAGGTAATTATTTGTATTCATACAAAATTATGTGTTGTATATTTATTTTATTGTTTTAGTATGTCTTAGAAAACAGTAAAAACAGAAAATAATTATAAGATTACTTAAAACCCAATAAACTTAATAATCCCTTGCTAAACTACCAGATGTAGTTAAATAAAACTGGTTTTCAAATGCATGTTGCAAACATAATTAGAAAAATTTATTTTAAGAAGAAAACAAACTTGCCCAAAGCAACTACAAAAATTCTAAACAAGTAAGCTATATGAATAAAAACTTTAAAATATTAAATACATTTTTCAAAAGATACTTAAAGCAGAGCTTATAAAAGAAAAATACAGAATTGATTGAAAAACAAATAAAAAATACACAGGAAATACTTATTATTAATATCTACAGCAATGATAATTATATTATACTTCGTATATTATGATTGATCTTCAATACCAAAAACTAAAAACGATTAACTTTTGTGAATGAATGAACAATCACTTTTTTTTAATTGATGCTTTGATGTTTTAATATATAACTTAATCTTATAATTGGCTAACATGATAACAAATAAATTGAATTGTTAAAAATGTATTTATAAACAAGCGTTATTTATACAAAGCTTAGATTAGCGAAGTGAACAAGTTACTAAGAGGCAAAAAGTTGCTTGCATAAAAACATTTATTAAAGGCGGAATCTAGCTGCCCGTAAAATAGGATATTTATTTCCAGAGCAGAGACCTCGGAAATCATCTAGCGTGACATCAACTATGGCAATACCTCCCAATCCTTTGTTACGTACATAAGCTGCTTTGTTGCCTGCAGTATCGGGATCTTCATATCCTACCCACAAACCTCCATCGCCACTATTGTCAGGCAAACGGAAAGCATATGTTCCTACAACACAATTGCAAAGTTAATATTTTCGTATAATAAATTATTTTAACATGTATTCGTTAAATCCAGATGTAAATTATTCAATTATGAAGCTAGGTATCAATTAGAAATCGTAATAACACACCATAGCGATTGGAAGCATCTAAAAGGGTCCATCCTTCAGCAGGAACTGTAAGTTCCATGTTTGAAGACTATCTATCGTAGAACAACTATTCTACACAATAACCTACCAAACTTTCCGCTAGGGTCGCCCACTTTTCGAAGGATATTTCCCCCTCGAATATTGTTGGGATTAGCAATTTTGCTACAAACTTCTTGATAACTGAGAAGCCCTTCTTCTCTAGTGTAGGGACCTTCTTCACCTGGGCCTTTAATGTCACTAATAGGAGGAACCCCACTTATTCCTGAATCATCAGTCATCTTCCATGTTCTTCCAAAGGTGGGGATGCCCAAGATTAGTTTATTGTTTGGTGCTCCATTTTGCAACCTAAAATTGTGTGTTTAATTCGTAAGAATTACAATTGTAAGGATAAAATTACCAGAAATTTACTAGATAGTTTCCATTTTCATCGTGTTTTCTATCGATAAGTTCGTGCAAAGGTGCTGGGTAATCAGCCTCTTTGGGATTGCGTGTTGGAGTGTAATAGTCAAAAGCCCACAAATTAATGAAATCCACGTTAGGAGCAAGGGACCGAACATCATGGAACACTAAATTTCAATGTAATATGTATTTAAATGTCGACATTTTATACTTACTGGTGCTGTTAACATTGGGAAGAACGGACATTGAAAGCAAGAGCCCTTCATGTCTAAATGCATTCTTAATTTCTCGAACCAGTGCTGTGAATTGCTGTTTGTGCTCGTCTGCTTTTTCATCGATTTCACTTGGATTTACGAAAGTATGTTTTACAGTGCTCCATATGCTATCTAAAGTGATTGAATTTTAACAATAAAATTGTGCTGGTGAGATGGCTTACATACTCCAAGTGCTACGAATTTTCTTTGGCTTGTTTTGTGGGAACTGCCATGCTAAATCAAGACCGTCAAAACCATAAGATTTGATAAGACCTTGGGCAGAATTTACAAAAGCAAGCCTCTTGTCTACAGATTCGAGCTGAAAATAGTTCTTATACTAGAAGAGCATATGACAGACAGTAAGAAAACTTACAAGAGTTAAATATTTTTCTGTATTTTGAGTGTCTCTTCCTCCACCAACTGAAAGGAGAATACGTAAACCCGGGTAGCGATGTTTTAAATTGGTCACTTGTCTATAATTGTCATGAGTTACATCGAATTGCTCATTCAGAGGTACTAGCTTGTGATTGTCATTATTGATTCCAGCAAATCCATAAATTAGATGAGTGCAGAATTGTAGTGGCTCTGCCAAGAAGGTGTTTTCAAAACGGGCTTGTCCTGCAATGATTGAAGTTTATAATCTATAACAATAGTTTCCAACCTTTAAATTTTAAATTTATTTAATATGTCTTTCGTCGTATATTTATGCATACCAATATTTGCGTAAACATGACAAATTTTTATTAGCAACTCAATAAAATAATTTGTTCTCAGTAGAAAGTTACATGAACGTAAAAACTTAAATTAAATGAGAAAGTAAACATTTTTAAAAAGCTCAAACACTTCATTTTAAAGAAGACATTAAATAAATGTTTTAATAGAAATACAAAATTCAGCAAAACTCAGAATTGTTAAAAAATAATCTACAACTATAAAATGAATGTAATTAATATTCAATAAAAATCTCTTATTTATCAACTATGTTTGTTACAATTTAGTAGCATTAAAAAATATGTTAGTAATTTATGGTTATGTATCACAAAAATTGGGTTAAAACTAGGATATTTTCATAATAATCATTAAGAATAAGCAAAAATGAATACCTAATTGTTTGCAATTCTTTAGAAACTAATTTACTTGCAATAATGAAACTGGTAAAAGTTATATGAATCTGTTTTCAGGATATTAACGATCTTATACAAAAAAATCTTGCCTCGTCGACATTGTGACACTAAATAATGTTAAAAATCAAATTAAGTTAGGAGTAAAAATATCTTCACTTTTCTAATAAGTTAAATACATTTTCAAATAAAAAAAAAATGTATCCCGCTGGGGTTTGAACCCGCCATATCCTCAGCAAAATTTCAACTGCGCTACCGAGTGTCTTCCAGACACGTCCGGCACGCGCCTCTGTTGAACGTCACGGTGTTATGGTTCAAACATTTTTACTCTTTTGTGACGTTATCCTTTATATCGGTTGAGTCTTATTTTCAGCAAATGTAAAGCCTGACCTATGTGAAAGTTATTACTTCCTTTTATTTCAAAATTAACACAAAAATAAACAAAATTTTATGTTTTTAAGGTGCGCACCCTGTATATATTTGTATGAAATTGTACCGGTTTCATGCGAGGTAGATATATAATATGTATGCAAAATATCGTCTTCCTCCGACAAATAGTTTTTGAGCTATACTGCCAACAGACAGACAGACTGACAAAATTAAGAAAACCTCTTTTTCGTCATCTAGGGACCTTAAAACTTGAAGATCTGAAAAAATCTCGGAAGGTGATTTTTTCCTGATTACAATACTTCCTTCATCTTTCAGACGAAAGAAGTAAAAAAATACTAAATTTCAAGCTGCTGCTGTAAGTAACAGAAAATTACGTTTCATGTGAACTACCTTTTGAGTGTAAAATAGTGTTTCTGGTTATTAATGTTATACAGAGGGTGCTCAAAATGCAGATTTAATCATTTCGGATTTTACTTCCCTAGTCTAAAAGACGAAGGGAGTATTGTAATCGCGTTAATCATCTTCTGAGATTCCTTCAGATCTTCACGTTTTAGAGTGCCTAGATGACAAAAAACAGATTTTCTTAATTCCGTCTGTCTATCTGTCGGTCTGTCTGTCTGTCTGTCTGTCTGTATGTCTGTCTGTCTGTTGGCAGTATAGCTCAAAAAGTATTTGTCAGAGGAAGACGATGTTTTGCATACATATTATATGTATACCTGGAATGAAACCGGCACAATTTCATACAAATATATAGAGTGAGCACCTTAAAAAAATATAATTTTGTTTGTATTTGCTTTAAGTGGGAAATAGATTAAAGTAGTAATTTGCACATAGATCAGGTCTTACACTTGACAAAAATAGAATCCAACAAATGCAAGATAAGGTCGCAAAAAATTCCAAAATTTTCCACAGTAACACCCTTCACTTAAATACACCCGCGCGTTGCACACATCAGTGAGCCTGCATAGCGCAGTTAAATCTATCTGACTATCAAAGATTGTGTAGCGGAACAATAAATCAGAAAGATCGTTGCCGATAAGTACCATAAAATAAACAGTGCATGTTATAAATATTCTCGAAGTGCAAGCAGTTAGCTTAAGTGCCATTTGAAAACTTTTTAGCTAAAGAGTACACGCAGTTAAAAACGCCTAATGTCAAAAAGTGATTTGTGCGGCGGAATTTAATAGAAGAGAAACTCGCCAACGTCTGCGAGTCTGCAGACAAAAGTGCAAAAGGGTTTCTCAAATCCTGAACACTTTCCTAAATCAGAAGCGAAAGTGGATGAACAATACGGCTATAAAACTGCAGCTGTTAAAATCGAGAGTGAATTTCTAGTGGGTCATAAACGTCGAACCCTTTTGGCAAGTGAAAGTGAGCCGGTTTTTCATCTTGTAAATACAATACCATTGTTACGACTAGAATAGGAAATCCTTTTGTAAATTGTACAACCAGGGTATATATACGGAAGCGATGAAGCTTAAAGATCATAGCGTACTAGGTCTTAGAGCTGAACGACCACTTTGGTTGTTCGGAACACAAAGAGTCAGATTCTCAATGTGTAGCAGTATCAAATCTCAATAGTTACTGAAGCATTCACTTTGAATGTTTCAGGAGCCAAGTGTCAGATCCACATACGCTCATATGTATTCTGATTAACTCGACTTATTCACTCCGCACTTGTAATAGTATAGTAGCTAATCCGCACATTTAATTTATGTCTGTAATCTGTTGCGTTTAATAAAGAATATTAGGAGTGATATAGTTATTCGTGTGTGTAATTTCTAACTAACACCATAACATAATCACACCAAAATTGTATTCGCAGATGATGTAGATCGAATCCCTGTCCGGTACTTTTTTAAATTTGATAATTGCTTTAATTTGCATAAGCAAGTGTTAAGATATTGTTACCTGTCTTTTCCTTTGATTTTCAGGCCGCGAGCCGCATAAATGCGTAAATTCCAAACCTTGAAATAGACGGGAAACGCATATTTTAGCGAGGCATCGACGTATATTGTAAAAACTATTGCACATAAATATATACATCCTGCGTGTGATATGTTGAAAAATGAATAAAGAAATGTTTAGTGAAAGAATTATCTGCATTGGTTTATTGATGTAAAAATATAATTAATTTTCTTAAGACATGCCCGGCGTGAAGGTTAAGTCAGCTGAAACTTGTCGATACCAACAGTTCTCCGTAGAGTAGTAAGGAATTGGTCGGCAGCATTTGTTTGCAGTTGCACCCTGCGGTAACGGATTTTTTTTATTTGAAAACTAATTTAATTTATTAGAAACGTGAAGATATTTTTACTCCTAACTTAATTTCATTTTTAAAATTATTTAGTGTCACAATGTCGACGAGGGATGTCTGGGTAAAGCATTTTACAGATTTTTTAAACATGGAACACTATTTACATTTTTGAAAACTCTTTTAAATTCAACTGTTTTTCAAAATATTTGAGTTTGAACATAAAAAATAGGGGCACAAAAACTAGTATTAATGTTTCTCTGGGAACATCTAAGTGGTAGAGTTTAATTTTAATTTCTCTTAAAATTGTTACATTATGAGGAATTTACATTTAATGTTTATCATAATTTTGAAAAATGTGCATACTTGCAGTTTATGTAATAAGACGCTAGGAACAAATTTAGTAACATATCGAGAAATTACTAAATTGCCACAAAAAGTATTTTCACACAAAGGACACTTATTTACTATACCGTGAGTTTACTTTAATATTAAATATGGTGCGTAATGGGGCTTTTGTTTTTATGACTGCTTCTTTGCAATAACAATAACAGAAATGTGTTAGTTGATGTTATAGTAACTGCAGGACAGCAATGTATTAAAGTGTTACTTTAAAATTGGACATTTATTTACTAAAAGCAAGCAACACTGCAAACTGATTAAAATAAGAAGAGAAAATTGTTGGCAAAAACCATAATCAAGTGTGACAAACAATTATGGAGCAAATTTTATTTTTAAAGACAAATTTTAAATAAATGGAATGAAGTCTTAAAAACTGCAACAGAAAGAAAATACCTAATCACGTAGGTTATCCATGTAAAAACTTTACTATAGTGTCAGTTTATGTCCATTTTGTTAAATAATAAAGCATCGACTTAAAATAAATGTATGTCTTAGATATTCCATATCCCCTCATTATTTGACAAAAATTGGTATGTTTGAAACTGTGTTTTTTTTCTCTTATCATTTATCACGTGTTTTTCATGAAGGACTTTCTTGCTTTGCTGATTAAAATGAACATTGATCCTCCAGTTCGTCTTGTGCTTAACTTAAGCCTCGAAGAAATCATCCGAGCCATTTCTTTAATTCAAGATGGTAGAAGTCAAAGATATGTGTGGCCAGAGTGATAGGTGTGCAACAATTGACGATTTAGAGATACAGGGAAACTGGGGAATACAATAGAAGGCCAGGGCAAGGTTGGAAGAGGGCAACTACGGCCTTAGATGATCATTTTTTAAGAATTTCTGCCTTGCGAACCAGGCATTGCACGGCAAGATGGCTTAAAAATGAACTGAGTAATGTTAGAAATGTGGACATTACACCACAAACGGTAAGGAACCGACTTTGAGAAGAGGGAATACGTGCCAGAGTACCGGCCAAAGGACCTATACTCACCAGAGAACACTGAACTCGAAGATTGCAATTTGCGAGAGATCATGGTGATTGGATCGTTCAAGATTGGGCTAACGTGTTGTTCACGGATGAGTCTAGGTATTTTCTATTCTCGTCAGATAGACGTATGCCGGTGTATTGAAAAGACGGCGAACGCTATAGCCAGTGCAACTTCAAGGACACCTCAAATTTTGGAGGTGGATCGATCATGATATGGGGTGGCATATCTTTGGAGGCTGAAACAGATTTAGTGGTCCTTCGCAATGGCTCCATGACTGCAGATAGGTACATAAGGCATGCTTTAGACTCTTTAGAGCCACACGTGGTCCCATTTGTCCCTTTCATAAGCCTACATTTTATTTTAATGCATGACAATGCTAGGCCGCACACTGAGAATAATAGTGAAACAAGTCCCTAAACAAAAAACATTGCATTAGAATTCTTTATTCGGCATTTGAAAGAGAATGGACACTGTACTTTTTTTCTAACATACAAATCAGATACATCCTATATAACATACCTATCTACCATTACTTTCAATTTTACATATTTTTTTGTTAATTATATTATAGGTAGGTACTAATGCAATGCATTTCTAAATATTATGGTATTTCTACGTTTAATGATAACAAATAGTCATTAATAAAATTTATAAATTACAGCTGACCTGAATTTTACGAAATAGTTCAAGAAGGGTATCAGACTATAAATTTTGTACTAATTAAAAATGATGATGTAATTGAAATAGCGCAAATAACGTTATTTATATACAGTTAAATCATTAGTATATCTGACCTTATTTATTATTTTGTTAACATAAATCATAACTCCAACCTAATTTGCTTATTCTCAGATTTTGTGCAATTCAGTATCCAGTCCAAAGTTCAAAAATTTGCAAGTGTTAAGTAACGAATCATGAATTTAAGTTACAGCACATTTTTTGTAGCAAACGGTTGTGTGTGTGGGTAGAAAACTAATAGTACTTGACACCTGTTTATAAATTCTGTAGTTGTTTTCTTAACACATTGTAATTTGCATTCAAGATACATATGACACATTCATAACAAAATTCATAATTAGCTCGTTCTGCTTGATTACCATTTAGAAACCGAAGTAAGAATATTTAATAGGCACTGGAAAATTTTTGTACGTTTATAGCCATGGTAATTACAGCACATTAAGTATAATCATGAAGTTTTTAAGTAGCCTACCTATTGGTATTAGAATACTAGAAAAGATATTATTGTTATCATAAAATATTACTAACAAGAACAATTACTTAATCACGATAATAAGAAATGATAGCAATAACAACTCATTATCCTCTCTGTAGGTTTAATTCATAAAGAAAAAATAATAATTGTGAAGGCACACACTGCTATACCGCTCTAACACTATATGCTATAAAATAAAAATGTCCGAGTATTTTTTTGTCAATATAACTATTAATTAAATTTAACAAATCACTTTAAAAATCTAATTAAAACAATTTGAATTCTCACCGTTTCGAAAATTTCCCTTTGAGTCATAATAGCACACCACTTTAGTGCCTGCATGTTGACAAGTGCAAGTAATTGCCAAAAAGGCAATTACACCAAGTGCTAGCCTGATAATCATTCCTATGTGTCTCAATGGCTGGTTGGAATAAGACTGATTATAGTATTAAGACTGTTGGATAGGTCATCTGATTACAGAAGTGGGGAATAACTAAGTACCCATTATTCTGTACATCACATAATTCTAGTTCCTTGTAAACAAGTTATTCGAAGTGATTAGTCACTATTACTTTAAGTAGTATTGCTTGTAAAAAACAATATCTCAATGGTAGTATTTTTTTATATTTACCATCAACCTTTTGTGAAAAAATGTAGCTTACTAGGAATGCTACCTGTTACGGAATGTTATGTTCAAAAATATACCAAAGATATTTTAAATGCCTGCTGTAATCCCTGTTTATTTTTTAATTTGTGGTATGGATCACCGAGTGTTCCAGTATAATATTATTATATAGCAAAAAAAATAATAATAAAAAGACACCACAGTGAAATAACCTGTGCGATAACCACAATAAACTTTACAATGTACAAAAACATAAACTATGAAATATAACGACATGTTACAAAAAAAATATTTGCTGTACTATTGGTACAGTAGTGTTCAAAAATGTTTTGTACAGCGACAGTTGTAAGTTTATTGGTGGTTGTGTTATTACTCAACAAAGGCTCACACTGTATCATTAACTAGGTAGACCTACAATATTTGTAGATATAACACTTTTTTGAACGTTGTGTAATTAATTTATATTTGCAAAGCACAAATGCTGTACAACACTTTATTGAACACGACTGTACATATCTTTTGGCATAGAGTTTTAGATCTAGATGATGTATTCTAAAAATACCTGTAGCATACCTATTTCAATGTGTATTTACTTGACATCCACACTGTCAAACTGACAGTATGTTGGCACCACTGCTATTTTTTAGTAAGTGTTTTTGAGCTTTACCTATTGGAGCCCCTGCCAAATCTAGAACTGTCAAGAGTTGTAAAACATTTCAAATTGAAATTAAAATAATTCACTGGCAATTAATTAATTCATCATAAATTATTTTAATAATAGAAGTGAATAGCAGAAACATGAAAAAGCAAAAGAGAATTCTCTTAACATTTTGAAACGATAACAGTCATACCAGTGTCATACGCATAGGATAATCAGGATAACCTAACTTTTTTATCGACATTTTAATAACTAAATTAATGTACAGTCTAATAAAAAACACATTATTTTGGAAGTATAGTCAAGACATTTTAAATTTAGCACTGACAGTTCGGATGTCAAGTAAATGGATAATAGTAGGTAACTTAAATTGTTATATGCGTTATGCGATTAAAAAATCTCTTTACTGCTAAAATTGATGTCGATTCTGTTACAGAAGAAAGTTGACATTAGAATACTTTCACGGATGTAGTTTTGCGGCCATAATGTATAGTTGTCGCTAATAAAATCGGGTACACCTAAATAGATCTAGTGACAATATTTATACATTTTGGTATCATTTAAAACGTTCCCATACCCTTAAATTAGAGTTACCTTTATTGCAGGTATTTTTAAAACATATATGTATTACTTACTATATTGCTAGTGGCTATGAGTGGGGAGGTCACGAAGGAAGTGAGACAGACAACCAACTCTTCAATATATATGGTGAGCTGTGCGCAAGCGGCTTTGGCATCGTCCGCGTGGTGGGGAAGCGGTCAAGTTTAAAATTTGCTTCTAAAGGCGGAGTTTGAATTCTCAGGCATGTGCACAAGAAGCTTTATACTCAGAGTGAGACTGTGTCGGCGCAGTAATGTCCTCGGCCGTTTCCAGGCCCTACTAGCAATATATGTATAATACATATATGGTTTAAAACGTGTCCTGTAATTTTATTACTATGTTATGCAAATTACAAATAAAAACGATATGGTTATAATATAAATAATTGCATTTACAAACAGAGAATGCAAACCAACAAAAATTATATAAATTTTTTTGTAATGTAGCCACGATTTGCAATTACAGCTTGCAATCTATCTGTCATGGAAGTTAGCAAATTTCTGATGTATTCAGGAAATAGGATGTATTTTTTCTTATATTAGACTGAGTGACAATTGCTTTTATTGGCACTCCTCTCATAAGCCTATCAACAATTCTTCGTTTTTCAAAATCATTCAAATGACTGGGCATGTTTTCAAATAATCAATTTTTGGCGTTTGATGAGAGTGAAAAATATGACAGTTAATGTAAATACACAGGTTACCGAGGTATTATTTTAAAACTTGTGTTTACATTAGGAAAAAATAGGTGTACCCAATTTTTTTGGTAATGACTGTACCTTTGTATAATACTAATAAAATAAAGTTACGTTACAATGCAGTCAAACATAAGATACTTTATTAACTATAGGTACAGTCGCGGAAACATAAACCGGGACAAGTCATGTAAGACAATTTTTCTCAATTTGAATATTGCAATTTTGTCTTCCTAATTGTTCATGAAATCCTATCTACCACATACCAATGAACCAAAAAAGAACTTGTTGATGCAATATAAGCAACTTGGGATAGCACCAACAATGAATTCATTCAGACAATTTAACTTAGGCAAATTTAAGTGTCCCGCTTTATATTTCCGCAGCTGTACCTACAATAAAAGACATATTCCAATTTGATAGAGTTTAATATTTATGTGAAACCTTAGTTTGAAAAGTACAAGATCAATACAAACAAATGAGATTTTAGAGTAGAGATTTTTAAAAAGGATAATTGCTAAATATGATAGGAAGCAAAGTAGTTTATATAATGTTGGGCCACAAAGGTACTTTTTTCTAGTGTGGGCCGTTTAGAGCATGAGTGTTAGTGAGTGCTATAAAGCTCACTATATGCCTAGACCTTGCCCATAACAAACAAACAAACAGAGCACCGTAGTCGCTAGTTATATAAATAATGTTTTTTAACACCATGTTCTTCATTATCTCTTTCAGTTTGTAATTAAGTAAATATTAATAAAACTTTTTTTTTATTTTATAGGTAGTTTTAACTTTTTCTATGAAGTAAAAGTACCTATAGTAATCACGACAATTCTTAAACTTGAGATTTGTGTGGAAATATCCGTTTTGTGTTCTAATTCTAAAAAGTGGTTTTCCAAATGATGTCTGTCTGTGTTGTCTCTATAGCCCAGATGTTTTAATGGATCGACCTGGAAATTTATATCTACGTTTTTAATATAAATTTGGTGATCCCAGGGATTTTTTGCTAAAATCAGCCAACTGAAAGTGGTACTAGGTATTGTTTTTTCTGTTTTCTACTTAATTTTTAAATTGCTTGATAAAAATAATAGTATATTATGTTGTTATGAGCAAAAGTTATACTTTTCGTGGCATGGCTGGACAGTCCCGCCGAGTTACATAAAGATACTTTTGTTCCGAATAACATATAATATTTTTTCTTCAAACGTTGATAACAAATTATTTAAGGAATGTTAAGGAACCAGAAATTTGCAGTAGCAAGGCCACCAAGTTAGTCATTTCAAATGATTTAGCTAGTTTACTTTAGCTCTGCCCGTCAGCTGAGATAAAGTGTTTAGACGCCATGGCAATGAAGTGACACTTTAGCATTATCAATCCAGCAGTATAATGTCACATTTCACTGATGTTTGAAGAAAATAGTATATTATGTTATTAGGAGCAAAAGTTATACTTTATGTGGCATGGCTAGACGGTTTATCTGCCGAGCTTGCGAGGCAGATAAATACAGCCGAGCCACATAAAGATACTTTTGACCCGAATAACATATAGTATTTTTTCTTCAAACGTTTATAACAAATTACTTAAGAAATGATAAGAAACCAGGAATTATTTTAAGGTAGAAGATTGGGTAGACTGATAAATGTAATGTGCTTTGGAGAGCATTACTATGACTTCACTATAAACAATGTTGTGAACAAAATCCGAAAAAAAATTACTTTATCTTGTCAGCGGAGATAAAGTATTTAGATGCCATGGAAATGTAGTGACAGTTTAGCATCATCAATCAAGTAGTATAATGTCACATTTTACTGATGTTTGAAAAAATTTTTTTTTGCAGCAAGATTAGATACTATGTAATTGTCTACAACTTTTGTTTAAAAAACAAGGGGTATAGTTTTGAAAAAATTGCAAAATGTACTTAATTTTTATGGTAGTTCCAAAAATTTATAAGGGAACAAATTTTATAAAAACAGTTTTATATATTACTTAATTGTCTATAACTTTTCAACTTTTGTCAAAACAGTTTTTTTGTAAGTAGGTATAGTTTTTGAAGAAATCACAAAATTAAATATTTACAGGTAGTAAGTAAAAGGAAGTCGTGTAGTGTCCACACCTCATTTCGAAAATAAGTAAATGGGTTAACGTCACTGAAACGCGCATTATTTGGCGGTTGTTGAATGGCGACTTGTTATTTAAGTCTACATCTAGTATTAGACTAAATAAACAGTATCATTTCTATAACTGTGTCTCATCCTTTATATCGCATAAGTATGAAGCAGTCAGTAAGACCGATCATTAGTATTTCAGGTTTAATGTACAAGTTGTGATTGCATAGATACATATTTTTTTAAATATAATTAAAAAAATCTTTTTAGTATCCTGGCATAATTGTTATAATGTCTAATCAATACAGTACAAAAGTTGTCTGTTGTTTTTTATTCCAAAAGAAATTCAACAAATATGAATGTGCATAATAATCTAAGCTTTAAACTAATTTGACCATTAATTATTAAAGTTTCAATTATTTACTTATGTCCTAAACAGATACCTATTCTAAACAAGGCACTTAACTCCATTTAATTATTTAAATACCTTCAGGAATATTTTTTAAAAACACTGTTTAATTAAACGCCGTATTCTTGGATGTAACGTCATTAAAAAATGTAAGTTATAAAAACGTCTATTTCTTCTACGAATCTAAATCGTGACACAATTTAAGTTGCGCAAATAAGTTTAATTACATATAGCAGATGTGATAACATATTTGACCTTATTTACTATAATATAATCATAAAATAAAAATAGCTTAAAAAGTATTATGAATTTTGTTTAAGTTTTGTTAGTTGTGTTACACTTGTTACAGGCAACTTGTATAATTCAGTCATTTTATACTATAATAACTAGACAGTTTATATAATTTCATAAATTGCCTAAAATACCAGTCCGTTTGTTTAATGTTTGTTGATATTAAACATAATGCTGGCGAAGTTGTCGTCATTATATACCGGGTGTCCATAAATATCTGAGATCCCGATAGCCATGGAATTAGCTACTTATAAATGTGGGTTAGCATTATATTTCAATTACGATAAGTATTGGTACCTATGTAATGTAATAAAATGCAATAAGAAGAGGGGAATGTGCCCTGGATTCTGCAGTTTAGCCTACGACACAATTATAAAAATCTCCTGTTCTAACCTCAATACTTATTGCAATCTGTAATAATTTTTGACAGATGGGAATTTTAGTTGTGATGACATTAATGACATTTAGTTTAGTTGGATTCATCACTTTAATAAAGTGGTGTTGATTCCAAAGGTAATGTGATATTTATGGCCACCCGTAGAATGCCTATTGCCTAGGCATTTTATACAATAACCGCACGGTTGCAGGCAATATGTATATTATTTTTGAAGTTGGAGGTTAGGTTAAATAAACCGGCATTGATGATTCTCATCTCTCGTTCTAGCTTGTTTAGGTTAGTTCACCCTTTGATCGTGTGTGTTATAGACATCCTTACATGATTTGGCCTGTCTTCGGTGATGAGTTCTTGCCTGATGCCGGTGATAAGTTCGCCTGTCATAAATGCCTACTTACAAAATTGGCTAGGATGATGAATTGGCTTAACAAGGGCCAGAAATGATGAAATACAAGTTCAGCTAATAAATCACAAAAATACATACCCTCATAGAGATCTAGGAAGAAGAGAAAATGCCACAGGAATGGACAAAAGCAATAATCTGCCCCATACAAAAAAAAGAAGACAAATATGAATGTGGAAATTATAGGGGGGGGGGGGATTGCACTGTTGAGCTCGATCTATATAATACTGCCAAAAATAAAAACTAGGTAACCAATTAAAGTAAAATATGGATAATAGGAGAGTATTACTGTGACATTAGGCAAGGAAGGTCAGTAATGGATCATATATTTAGCATTAGGCAAATCCAAGAGAAATGTTGTGAAAAGAACATAGATCCGTATATGATCTTTATTGATTTGAAGCAGGCTTATGACTTCATTAAAAGGAAGAAGCTGTTCAGACTACTAGGTGAACTAAGCATATCAGGAAAGCTGGTGAGACTACTTAAAATGACACTAAAAAACACAAAAAGTCAAATAAAAATTAAAAGAGACCTAACAGGTGAGTTCCAAACAAACAACGGCTTAAAGAGGAATCCAATGTTATCCGTACTATTTAATCTAGCACTTGAGAAAATTATAACAGATAGCAAGATAAACAGAAGGGATGATCTTTAACACAATGCACCATTACATGGCCTTCGCCGATGATGTCACAATAATAGCAAGAACAGAAAAAGACGCACTGATAAAAACAAAGGACGAGGCTGAAAATATAGGATTGAAAATTAACGCCTAGAAGACGAAATATATGACTATACGGAAAAAAGCAAAGAAGTGTAAGTGAAAATCATGGAATAGGTATTCACTGCAGGGGATATTAAAATCGAAACAAGTGGCATGAAGGGTAAAGTTAAAAGTATATAAAACAATAATTAATTAAACTAAGTGAACATATTTATGAACGCAGTTTTCGATATCAAATATCGAAAGTTTATAATGCTCTTCCTGTTAATATAAAAGCCTTTTCGGTAAATTCGTTTAAAAAACATCTCTACCATTTTCTTCTGAACCAGCAAAATTTAACAATCTAAATACTGAGTGTTGATTCACTAGACGGGCATCTATCCGTAAGATTTTCTCTTCATTTATTTTTATTATTTTTTTTGTTCTGTTTAATGCTGCGAGTGTCGCCGTGCTAATTGCAGAATATTAGGTTAGTTTAGTTTTAGTTAAGTTAGTTGTAGGCATTTTGTTATTTTATTATTCAAATCTATTTTTCAAGGTGCAAGTGGGAGATCAAGCAAAGCGCTTGAACTAGCACCTTGTGGTTTCCCCAAATCACATATTTATGTATTTATTTTTATTGTTATTGAATTTACGTTTATGTTTATTTTTATTGCTATTGAATTTATTTTTGTTGTTATTGAATTTTTTGTTTATATATTTATTGAATTATGTACATATCCTGTTTGAGCTATGGGAAATAAAGCCATTTATTATTATTATTATATGGTAGAGAAAAATATTGTGGAGCATTTTTGGTGTTAAAAAAGTGGAAGTTGAATCGAGAATAAGAACCAATCAAGAAATTAAAAAATTATATAAAGAACCAGACATTCACAAGCATAAAAGCACAAAGATTACAATGACTGGGACACATAATGAAGATGGAAAAAACAAAGAACTCCAATATTTATACTGACCTGAGAAATACTGGAAGGAACAAGAAAAAGAGTAAGGCAAAAACAAAGACGGTTTGACAACGTAAAAGAAGATTTAAAAGTGTTAGGAATAGAAAATTGGAAGGAAAAAGCTAAAAGTCGTAAAGTATGCAACAAGCCATGGACCTCCAAGGCCTAGCGCTGAACGATATATATGAAAAGTGTTTAATGATGTTTGCTTAATTTCGTATGCAACTTGTTTTATAAAATTTATTTTTACACATTTGTGCGACTCATTTCAAATAAGTTATTTTTGAATATCCTTCATTATTATTAATGTAAATACTTAATACATTTATAAAACTGGGATAAAACCAGGTTCACAAAAACGGTCTACAATTTAGTGACTAGATCAAGCAGTTCATATGCATCATAATGTTCTTGATTTATTGTTTTGTCTTTTTCTGTTCTCTTGTGTCGGCTCATAAATCTTTCTAATAATTTTACTTGTTCATATGTTAGAGCATTTTTTTAGCAGCTGGCAGTACCTAACTTTCTGCTCCATACATAACGACTGAGCAAACCTTAATTTTATTTTTCAAAATACCGATGATGATTGCAGTAGGTTTCAAAAGGCATAGCAGGGCTGAGTTTGATAACGTCGCTTAATCACACTGGTGCCCCAAAAACGCTATCAATTAAAAATAAAATTAACATGTATAAGACAGTGATCAAACCAGTAATGACTTACGGGTCGGAATCGTGGTGCCTAACATATAATGAGCCTAAACAGCTGTACGCGTGGGAACGCAAAATATTAAGAAATATATATGGGCCTGTAAATGAAAACAGATTGTGGTGTGTCTTAACAAATAGTGAAATCAGAACACAGTATAGGGAAGCATGCATATCCAAAGCCATTAAAAGCATGCTGGTAAATTGGCAGGGGCATGTCGAGCGGATGCAACCAACAAGAGGACCAAAGATGGTACGGCAAAAGAAACAGAAATAGAAGAGAAGCAGGGGCAGACCAAGAATAAGATGGAAGGAAAAAGTGGATATACATTTAAGAAAACAATTGGAGTTACACAATGGAAACAGAACACAGCTAACAGAAAAGAGTGGAGAAGAATTGTAAATGATGTCAAGAATGGGAAAGAGTAAATAGCTAGAAATTACCCCTCCCCCCCTCCTGGGCAACCATGCCAAAATGTGCGAGTGATGACCGCATCTTGTAAAACAGCAGTAGTCTAGAAAACCCCTTTCTCAGGAGGCCATGGCCGCTAGTTGTACAAGGGCTGTTCTGTTAATTTCTAGTTACGTATAGGAAGAATAAGAACTTTTTAAAGAAAATAACGATTTCTAAAATATTGTCCTCTTGCAATAATATATTAAGTTTATACTTTGAATCCACTTCTCAAATCAGGCAGAGCCGTCAATACCTAGTTCTTGTTGAGTTCCAATTTTCTTTAAGTAGCTTTTTGGTAGCATTAACGTTTTCAGCACAAACAGCTGCTGGAGGCAGTCCAGCTTTTGATTCATCTTCTAACGTACACCTTTCAAGTTTAAATTTACGGAATCAGTAACTAATTATGGATGACGAAAGGACTATGGTCGTCAAAAGCTGTCAGTTTTGATGACTTTGGTCATATGTGTTAAACCACTGCCTCCTACACACTTACAAGCCATGCTGTTGGAGATTTGGCAACGCTGATCGTAGACCAATTTTTGTACTGTTTATTTATAAAAATGTCAGTTGAAATGTGGCATGTGATTAAATATTAATATGTTGGACTGCTCTAAGTTTGACAAAATACATGTACTATTTATATTACTGTACTGTTGGTGATAAATGCAAGTAAAATTGCTGCTAGAATTCATGGGGTTTATTAAGTACTTCACTGAGGTAAGTAATAACCTAACCTCATTTTTAGGGCATTTCTTGTAACTTTTAATTTTATATTTAGAATGCCACGAAGACGCTGTGTACCAACCACAACTGTACCTTAAAATAAAATCGTATGCAAACTCTAACAACATTGTCTTTTCCAATGAACGAGATCCGAAAGAAAGCATGGCTTCGTGCAACAGCACGAGAACGTTGGACCCTAACAAAAAGTTCTGTCGTGTGTGAGATACATGTTAATGGAAAATGCGTTTGAAAATGTTAGAAATAAGAGTGGGCAAATACAGAACTGTTGCTGCATTACCCTCAATTAGCTGACAAAGCTGTCCCAAGCGTATTTCCAAATTTACCAACATATTGTCGTCGAAACCGCCTCAAGAAAGGACAAATCCTGAATGTAGAAGAAGACAAATATTGGAAAGACATGCACAAACAGTGAAAGTGTTTTTAAGTGATGACACCAGCAGTTTTTTGAAGATTATGGAACAATTTGCGTCACACAAATTTAGATGTTACCGAGCAGATAAGTTTATTATGTTCAAATAAGATTATTTACAGCTGTAGCACCATATTTTTTGCATATATGTTGTACTCTCAATCAGCAGTGGTGTATAGAAAGCTACAAACACTAAAATAATTACAGAAATGTTCCTTTATCCATTTGTTACATAGGTTAAGTTGTTTTATTTTTATAAATATACTGTTGCATGTTTGTATTACTTGACTATGTAAATAAATCTCACCATTACAGAAGCTATCTTTAGTTAATTACAGAGTAAAGTTTGATAAAGAGTAAAACTGTGCTCTTTAAAGCAGAATTATTTCAAATGGGAGTATTGTAATTTAGGACCACCAACTACCAGAGATGCAAGGTTGCCAAATCTAACAGCATGGCTTGTAAGTGTAGGAGGCAGTGGTTAAACCTTTTTATAATCATACGAAATCATTGCCAAAGGCATTCCACTGTTCCATAATGTTTAGTAGACAACAAACCACTTATAAAATCTAAAACCTTGTCTTTCTCTTTGCTTTAGCTCCAATATCTCAGAGTAGCAAATGGAATATGTCAAAAGAATGAACGTTCAATTTATGCAAGTGTTTTTGTTTTTCATGTTCTTTTTTGGTTATTTCGCCACAGTTACTTATATTTGACTAACAAATTAAGACAACCAATTAAATGTTTAGGAACTCTGTTGGGATGACTTCAGTAACCATCATTTGAACTTATTACATTTATTACTTTTTTTGTGCTTTTTTCTATAATTACAACTTTCATATTTTTTAATAAACGAATCGTACTTATATATTTTAATAGTGTATCTTGATAAATAGTTGTTAATCCATAAAATAATAGACTTTAAAAGATGTGAAACTGAAAAGATAAGTTAATACATTAACCAAGATCTAGGTAGGTAGTGAGCTCAGCATCGAGATCTATACTTCTTTATCTACTCCTCCTTCTGGTAAATGCGCAAACCTTACAGCCTGCATCGATTTATATTGTTTTTATTTGGACAGACTTTCCACTTGCGTCCTTTTAAATGAACCATTAAAATATGCAAATGTTTAATTTAACTATATTTTATTTATAAACGAGAGTCATATACATAAAATTAACACCGATCAACAACTTACAATACTTTTATAAAAACGCCTGCTTACAAACGATGTTTGGCTGCACGTAAAATGGGATATTTATTTCCTGAGCAGAGGCCTCGAAAATCGTCCAGCGTTATATCAATGACAGCAATACCTCCTAACCCTTTACTGCGCACATAGGTGGCTTTATTTGCAGCAGTATCGGGATCTTCATATCCTACCCACATACCACCATCACCACTGTCGTCTGGCAAACGGAAAGCATACGTTCCTGTAATATAGTTTACTATTACTACTCAGTACTGAATAAAGGAAGAAATTAAGTGTGTAGAAAAAAAGTGTGCTGCTTTGTAAGGAAGCAACGAATCAGGTAAATTTTTAAATTTCAAATTAAAACAGTAATGTTTCGATAGGTATAGTATTCAACAATTTTAGTTTAAAATATTTTAAGAAATTAATGCAGAAGTCAAAACGGTTTGTTAAATTGAAATCGACATCAAATATGTACCTATTTCAGTAGCGTACATATGTAATTGTTAGTTCAGGTAAAACTAGTGATTTGATTTTTATGATAAACAACAAATAGAAATTAATTGAGATTATTACAGCTGAACTGCTAATATTGATCTAAATTGTTTAAATATATGTGTTATAAGATTTATCGTTCAATGATAATCATGACATTACATAGTTTTAATAAATTTATATTATGTTATAATATATTCTTTTGTGTTAAATTATTTTTACTTAATATAAAAATTTCCCAAAAAATAAATTAAATAGCTGCAATTTAATAGAAAATGTATCATTAAGCCATATGAAAGCAGAGGAAGAAGAGGTATAGGGCGAAGGAAATGCTCCTGGCTCCGAGACTGGACCAGATTGGAAACCCATTCGCTAATTAGAACAGGGAAAGACAAAGAGGAATTTGCTAGAGTTGTTGCCAACCTTCAATAAGGAAGATGAAGAAAAAGAATAAAAGCATAGTATGTTAATGAGCATGCAAAGCATGACCACATCTAACATACCATAACGATTAGAAACATCTAAAAGTGTCCATCCTTTAGCTGCAACTATAAAATCCCATGACCAAATTTGTTATCATGGGATAACTAGACCAACTTACCAAATTTTCCAGCTGGATCTCCCACTTTTCGAAGAATATTTGCGTTTTTAATGTTGTTGGGATTGGCAATTTTAGCACAAAGTTCTTGATAGCTGAGAAGGCCTTCTTCTTTGGTATAAATACCTGCCTCTCCGGGACCTTTTGTATCACTAACTGGTGGAACTCCACTTATTCCTGAATCAGCTGTCATTTTCCAAGTTCTGGCAAATGTAGGGATACCTAAGATGATCTTGTTGTTGGGTGCCCCATTTTGAAGCCTAAATTAGTATATATGTTAATCCGGAAAAAATGTTTTTTTACGTGATTACCAATATGTGACTAGATAGTTTCCATTTTCATCAAATTTCCTATCGATTAGTTCGTGTAAAGGTGCAGGGTAGTCAGCTTCTTTGGGGTTACGTTTTGGAGTGTAATAGTCAAAAGCCCACAGGTTGATAAAGTCCAGGTTAGGAACAAGATTTTTGACGTCAAAGAACACTGTAATGGTTTATTATCAGAACAGTTATTATGTTGTTGTGTTTTTCAAACATTCTTACATGTACTGTTAACATTGGGAAGAACAGACAAGGAAAGTAAAAGGCCATCATGTCTAAACGAATTTTTAACTTCACGAACAAGTGCTGTAAATTGCTCTTTATGTTCGACGGCTTTTTCATCTATCTCACTTGGAGATACAAACACTCCCTTGACGCTTGCCCAAACGCCACCTAAAAGTTAACAAGAAATTATTTTAAATGTAATGGAAATATCAAAGCAATTGTTTACCTAAAGTGCTATGAATTTTCTTTGGTTTGTTTGGCGGGAATTCCCAAGCCAAGTCAAGTCCATCAAAACCGTAGGACTTCACTAAACTCTGGGCGGAAGTAACAAATGCTAGCCTGTTCTCTACTGATTCCAGCTAAAAATTATCACTTTATTAGTAAATGTGATGAACTGGAAAAGCAGTAGTACTTACAAGAGTTAAATATTTTTCAGTGTTTTGGTCATCAGCACCTCCCCCGACTGATAGAAGAACTCGCAAACCTGGGAAGCGACGCTTAAGATTCGTTACTTGTCGGTAATTGTCTTTGGTTACATCGAACTGTTCATTTAGAGGTACCATTTTATAGTTGTCTGCATTAATTCCGGCATAGCCATAGATGAGATCAGTACAAAATTGAAGGGGTTCTTCCAAAAAGCTATTTTCAAAGCGACCTTGTCCTACAACAAATCAGGAAGTTATAGGTATCTTAGTTTCACAATAACTTTATGAGCGCCTTTCATAAATAATAAACTAGACACTTAAAAAACATGGAATAATTAAGTAAATTATTATAGTACGTATTCATTTGACACGGGCTAAATAAATACAATTTTCCACTACTAGCATTAAACGATATCATTATTTATTTACTTTGTTTTCGAGCCAAGAAGATGAATTTCTTCCTTAGTGGTTAATAATATTTTATTATTAACTACTGATTAATAATGAAATTTCTAGTGGTTAATAATATTTCGTTATTAACTACTGGTTAATAATGAAAACACATTATTAACTACGGGTTAATAATGAAAACACATTATTAACTACTGGCTAATAATGATTTAATTTTTTATTAATTTAAAAGCAATTAATTATAAAAGGAAAAAGGTGCTAGAGTGGAAAAAATAATATATAAACCACAGTAGAGAAAACTTATCAGCCTCGCAACTTATTTCACTCGATGCTTCGATCTCGGAAAATATTCTGCACGGCTGAGAAAAATATTTTCTCTACCTTGGTCTATAATACACTATTATAGACAGAGCCATTCATTAGTAAAACTATTTGTATTTTTGTAATGTTTAATGTTTTACCATTTATAATAGACATAAAAAATTCAATCTGAGTAACTTTACTTTTTTGTTATCTCTAAGTTATTAGCATTGCCATTAAAGAGTTACTTTCTGATCTATGTTGTAACACCGTTGTTTCATCCATTAGTGATTCACAGATAATAACCAATATTATTTGTGTGTCATACCAAATATCATCCAAGTCGATCCAAACTTTCTATTGTTATAATTAATTTTTTTTAAAGAATGTAAAGCAGAGTATTAATTTCTCGAAATGCATTTGAATATGATAAAATTGAGTGAAATCATCTCTTTTGGGCTCAGGAATATGTGTTAAGCCATTAGGTACCTCACATTTTCGAGACACTCTGTATATTAATGCTATTTTTATTAACTAATTGACAGAATTTATGTACCTATTTACTTTAATCAGTTTTCATGATCTAAGATTGCACATCTGAATGGAATAAAATTAATTTAGATTTACAATGGACCTGTTTACAAACCGTATAATTTTGATTAATTTACATTCATATTAGCAGTAAACTATTCCATTACCACTTAAATATAATAGCTAATTTAATTTTGTTTGTCCTCTTCAACTTGCATGTGTACTGCCACATTTATAATGCATTTGACCTTATTCTAGAAAACGGATCAGCGAAATAATGCAAATTTATTGTACCACTTTTATAGGTCAAAAAACCAAGAACAAGGACCAAATGTTGCCAAGGCTGTTATCCATGACTGATGATTACCATAAAGGGACGTGTAAATTGTTTATGAATATTTTGAAAGGATAATAAACAACTCTGTGTGTAGGTAGCCAATTGATGATGTAATAGCTGGTGTGAATTTGAGTGTCATTTTTCTAGATAGTCCCAATTTAAATTCAGAACATGCTACAAGCAAATCAAATTCACGGTCAAGTTGTTCTACTTCATTATTACTTTGAAAAAGTCCCCAGCTCAAGGTGAACCTGCTACTGACCGCCACTAATGGACCATTTACATATTACTGAGTCTAATTCTCATAAGATTGGACTAAACCTCACAGTATTTTGCACAAAGTGTTAATTTTCATAGATCAAACTATTTACATTTATACAACAAATATTGTAATACAGACTTAAATCCGATTACAATATTTACGATTATTAAAGTAATATGTGAAATTAAGTTAAAAAATTACTAATAAAGAATGAAATTATAAATTAACTATTGACTTTTATAACAAATGTTATTGTCATCTAATACAAACACTTCTATTACAAATAAATAACTGATAAAAGCAACACGGTTTAGTATCTCTTTCTACAGAAAAAATCAGGACATTTTTAAATTATTGCGAAATAAATATCTGTATAGAGATAATACAGGGTGATTATAAAGTCTCGATCCATTTTAATGAAAACGAACCCGCAGAGACATGAAACTTTTCTTGTACATCGCGAACAGGATGGGCAGACAGAAACTCTTGCTGTACCGAGCCGAACGCACCCGATTCGCTCCGAAAAGCAACGGAAACTCGACATTTTTAAACAAACAAAAATCGTCGGAAACAAACATAAAAAAATTGTTGTAAACACCTAACAAAAGCTTCTACCTGCACATAAACATTCGAAATGTTAACATTAGAAGAAAGAACAGCCGTGATCAATGCTCGATTGAGAGGGTTAACTTATGAACAAACTCGAGAAGAGTTTACGAGGAAATTACGAAAACCTGGTCCCACAAGAGCCAATATTCGATTGCAATGTTTTGAAATGGAAGGCAGTCATGTGGAAATATATTAATTGTGTCGTGTTAATTTGTTTAATAAAATTTATTTTGAAATTCTAACTGTTTTTCACTAAAATGGATCGAGACTTTATAATCACCCTGTATATTAACATTGTTAATAAAAATTGTATATAAGTGAAATTTATTTTATATTGCTGTTAAATTTGTAGGTATTAACATAAATCTTCAAACAAACATTTTAAAAGCTGTTCTATCTTATACAGGGAGTTCAGATAAAAACTGCATAAGGGTTGACCATTGTTCATGGCTAATAATAGAAACAGAATAATAGTTAGTTGCGCTACCTTGCATACAAACTATTTTTTTGCACGATAAAACGATTTTATTAGTTACCGTGTTTCTTGCCAAATTAGTAAGTTATGTTTACCGTTCTAAAACGGTAAGTAAAAATTCGATGTTAACAGAGGTTAGGTTTTCCGTCAATTTTGACACAGACTGACGCAAAATCTAACCTGCTAACCTCGAATTTCACATAGACTTACAGTGCCACCAACATATTATTCTGTGGTATAATGTCACATTTTACTGACGTTTGAACAAATAGTATAGATTGTGTATCTAGGACGAAAAGCCTAACATTCCCGGACAACTGTGAATATTGTAGGGCGAGGCGAATGACGAGCCCAACAACACAGGAGTCTGGAAATGTTGCTTTTTGTCCAAGATACACATACTATTTTTCAGCTGATCGATACAACTAATTAAAAAAATTAGGAAAATTCGAAAAATATTCTCGGCCTAGGACGGGAATATTATTCCTGTACAGTTTTATTGTAAATTACCTAGCAACGGCTTCATTTTTATCATGCAAAAAACGTCATAAACATCACAAACGTTAAGAAATTACCAATCTCAGACAATAATTGGAGTCGTCGCTTCGCTCCTCCTCCAAACAATTGTCTTCGATCTGCAAAATGTCCTTACCATTCTTAATACTTAATATATTATTTCTACTCGCTATCTAGAAAGTCGGCTTTTCTGCCCTAATTTTGAGAAACAAAGCTGTTAATTTCCAACCAGCAGGAGGTAAAGTTTATTACCTTCTGTAGGAAGGTTACTAATAGATAGGTACATATCGAATGAATTCCTTCAGTTTTGGCTCCCTTGTGTTTTTAATGATCAAACTTCTCACGTGCGAGGAAATGAATATCTTTGACCCGAGATATATAAATAAAGCTATATTTCTATGTTATTACTTTAGGGCACTTAAACACCTAAGGCGTTTTTCTAATAATTTTGAACAAAAATTCTCCTATCAATATTTTATTCTTAATTATCACATTATTTCTAAAACTAAAATAATTAGAATTAATTCTACAGTAGCCACAGAAATATTTTTTATTTCTTATATAGATACTGAACTTAAACGTGTAACCCAGTAATAAAAAATAAGAATTGCTACTACTAGAAGCTTAATTAATATAGGTGAATTTAAGTTCTTCTTATGTAAATAACTATTAATTGCACAAACATTAAATTCATTTATATGTAAGTTATACACTTACCATCTCTAAAATGTCCTCTAGAATCTAAATAACACACTGTTTTTCCAACGCTTGATAAACTGCCTTTCAACTGAGCATTACAAGAAAGTGCCAAAAAGGCAACTACACCGAGATTTAGTATTATCATTTCTTTGGTGATTGTTCACCGCAGGCTAACGTAAAACTGGTTATCCTTTCCATTCTTGTCTTAATAAATGATACAGCTAGGTAGACCACCTGACAAAGGGGAAAGTGGGGAATGCACCATTCATCGTTTAATGACATGCACCACCAAACTTAAAGCATTCTGCTGCATAATGACTAAGAGCACTATGCTGAGCATTAAACTATTACAATTTCAAAACTCAGGGATTATCCTGAAAATGCATTTATTATTTCATGCTAGTAAAAATATATTGGAGATTGTAAAAAACATTTTCTCAGAATCAGATTTATGTAAGAGCTGTTGTTGAACCATAGGCAATTACAAATTTACAGGCTGCTTAAATTCAAGGTTGAATGTGTTAGATTAAATTTGTGGTAAATGTGTTTGTTTTTCATACCCACATTACGTAACACTTGAGTGAAGTTAACACTAATTATTTCGTTGATTTCATAGATTTAATAATTTAATGTTTATAATTTCAACTATCTGTTACAATTATTAAATGCCACATGTTAAAAATTATACTTAATTTACATATGGGTAAGTAAAATATTGACTAGGTACAAAACAGTATCTACATATTAGCTTTTCTTATACTTATTACTTTTTTAAGCTAGTATTACGACGTTTTTAATTAAATAAATAACGAGCAGGAATTCTATTATGTTTTTGTTGAACTTCCAGAGTTTTGTATTTTTGATATTTTTTATTATATTACCCAAAGTTAGCGTTTCAGTAATAATTTAAATTTCAGTTTTAAATTTAGTTCATAAAATGAATAAAATGGTTTTGCTATGGACATTTTTGGTGTAAAAGCAAAGTGCTAAAGCAAAAGCTAAAATTTGATTCTAATTCTGAACAAACAATAATAGTTGTTTTTCCAAAAATTTCTGTTTTATTATAAATCAAGATTTAACGTGATTAAATCATTTTTTTAAATTATTAATAAATGCTAAATTATGCAACTTTGCTTCAATGCAACTGAAACTCTTATGGTTACTGATAAGATCCTTGTAGCAAGCTTTGAGTCTGTAACAGCCTGCATTTAGCCTTACATTTACTAAACATGTTAAGACTACATTTGTACCTAATACCATATCCGCCATTGCAAAATTGTCAACAATGAAATATCCAGAGAATTATAAAGAAAAATATTTGTAAGTAATCAAAATTTACTAGATAAAATCACAATTTATATTTTATATTATAGACTGTGATAGAATTGATCATTATTCATATTTATTTTAAATTTCAAAAAAATGTATAAGTTGTAAAAACTGTATCGCATTTAAAAATTAATTGCAAGGAAGCTATTAAATATCAGGATTTAAATTCCTACAAGTATGTACACAACATTTTTAAAGTAGTCTACCTAAAATTTGATTTTTATATAGAGGTTTTCTCATCTATTATATTATACTCGTGAAAAATTAAAGTTCAAAATTTCTTCAAATCTTCATATTTCAGGGTCCCTACATGACCATCTGTCTGTTCGTCTGTCTGTCTGTTGATGGTATAGCTCACTAACTATTTGTTGGAGGAAGACGATATTTTGCTTGTGGATTATATGTTTACCTGGTTTGAAAACAAAGACTTTTGTTCAAATATATATAGAGTGAGCACCTTAAAACGTAAAGCAATAATTTACACAGAGCTCAGGTTTTTACCTTTGATGGTAAAAAATAGGACACCTTTGTAATCTAGTGCGCATCTTTTTTCTAAAATTTATTCATGTAAATGGAAACTGATCAGAACTAGAAAATCTGAAATTAATTAACACCACAAACTAAAAAGCATAAATAACAACTAATGGATACAGCACTATAAAAGCATGAATCAACAAAACAGAAACAAAGTGGACAATACCTCAACACAACTAAAAATCAACAACGTTAAGATAGAAACTAAAGATGTACAAGTTGTTCTCTAAATACATTTTTAAAATACCTCGTTATTCAGCTTCTATAGGTACTAGGAATGTTCTGAGTATTCGTATTCATATTCGCCAAAACTAACACGAATATTATACGAGTATTTGACATTAAAATTATAGAAATATAGATAAAAATTTTAATAAAAATATAAAACAGGTATTCATACATTAAATAAAACATTTTTTAAAAATATTAACCATTCTATAACATTAAATAAAAACCAAACTATTTTCCATACTATTTCTATAATTTGCAGGTCGTACAAAAACGATGTTGATATTGGTATTATTCACTCACGGTCATGTATTCGTATTCGTATTCGGGAATATTCATAAGAGTATTTGTATTTGGTATTCGTATTCGCGCATACGAATTTTTGTATGTTCGGAACATCCCTAATAGGTACCTATACAATTTGTAACTCACAGAAGATCCTAAATACACTAAGAACCAAAGTTACAGTGTAATAAAAATTATCCAGAAAAATATAGAAGAATAAGTCTTCTTAATAGTGTAGTAGAGAAGTAACAGTAAAAGTGATATTGACAAAGTTAAATATATAGTCTGTTCAGTAAACATAAAAACACAAAGTGGGCTTTGATTTGCAAAATGTCATGAGTGTAGTTCCATATTTGATCTTTGTCTAGGAATGTACTTACAAAAAGTTACTAAAATAAATAGGTTAAGGGTGTGACATATCTGCCATAAATGTTATGAGTAATTACTTTTAAGGATATTATTCAAATACTGTGTTGAATACTATTGACGTAGAGTTAATTAATAGGTATTTTTATTATATTTTATAAAAATTTGGCAGAAAATTTCCGGAAAAATATCTACTTTCATACTGAAATAGTGAATTATTAATAATTGTCATTGATTGTCATTTTTAAATTCAAACCTGTCTTTATACTATAGACGTAGAGTTAATTAATAGGTATTTTTATTACATTTTATAAAAATTTGGCAGCAAATTTCCGGAAAAATATCTACTTTCATACTGAAATAGTGAGAATTATTAATTGTCATTGATTGTCATTTTTAAATTCAAACCTGTCTTTATGCAGGTGTCTTTATACTATTGACGTAGAGTTAATTAATAGGTATTTTTATTACATTTTATAAAAATTTGGCAGCAAATTTCCGGAAAAATATCTACTTTCATACTGAAATAGTGAATTATTAATTGTCATTAATTGTCATTTTTAAATTCAAACCTGTCTTTATGCAGGTGTCTTTATACTATTGACGTAGAGTTAATTAATAGGTATTTTTATTACATTTTATAAAAATTTGGCAGCAAATTTCCGGAAAAATATCTACTTTCATACTGAAATAGTGAGAATTATTAATTGTCATTGATTGTCATTTTTAAATTCAAACCTGTCTTTATGCAGGTGGGGAAACCTATGCAAAACAAAATACAGATTTCCTAGTACAAAAATTGTATGCATATGCCAACTTCATAAAAATCAAAACGTTTTTGTGTTAACTGAACAGACTATAGGTATACTTGGAAAATAATTTGACACTAATTGAATTTCATCAAACCAGATCGATTATTACTGATGAGTTTTTCAGACTATGATAAATATTTGAAGTCTGCAAAATAGAGCATACCTTCCTGCTCTTGTCCATTTTGTTGATTTTCCTAAGGCATTCGACGGAGTTTGCTTAATATACATATATTGTGCAAATATTAAGTATGAAGAATGTACCAGCATCATTAATAAAAATATTTTGTGGTAAATATGTATATGTATGTATAATCGATAATCTCGTTTTACCTTGCGGATATATAATTAAAAACATGCATCAAGTTGGTGATGATAATGACTCAACAGAAAAAATTATAACATCAATCAAAATGTTATAGATAAAATTATGGACAACGTTAAGGAAATGAGAGTACAATAATAGTACAAAAAATGTCTGTTATGCAGATAACATTGTTCTTATATATTTGATAATAAAGACGATTTACAATTGTTTTTGCAGAAAGTAGTAACAACAGGAAAACTCTACAACATGACAGGTTGAACGTTGAATAATTTTTTTACTGAACAAGTGATAGCGTTAACACTAACTGCCTAGTAGTAGGGATATCAAGTAGTTGTGACCTACTTATACAAAAAAGTTATATAGCAAACCTACGAAGATGCAGCAATATATGGAATAGTTTAAGGTATAGCAGTACCAATAAATATATGTCCCTTGAAAGTAAAATAAAAATTTGCAAATGTGCTGTAGAAATAGATAAAATAATGTACCTAACTTAAGAATAGCTAACTTAAGAGCGTGTGGATAGATAACAGAAAATACACTAAAGAACAAAGTACCAAACTAAGAAATACGTCACATATGCAACATTCATCAACTACTTTTCAAGAGAAAGCACATAAATACAGCACAGAATCGTATATCAAAAATGGCAAGAGTGAAGGTCTATGCGAAAAACATAAACCTGAAAGATTTTCAAAAAGATGGGTGGAAAATTAAGTGTCAACATCAGTGGAAAGTCTACCGCATTAAACTACATTTAAAGCGTAATTAAATTTAAATAAGAAGAAGAATTATTTAAATATATTTATTTTTGAAGATACGTTACTTTGAATTTGAGTTTTACCTCTTTCATTAAGGCTCTTTGCTTTATCTATTTCTGTGAATGGAATTTTTACTATGAGGACCATTATCTTATATATCTTCTACAACAATTTGTTTTGTAGTGAATCTTTGCGACACGTACCAGATATACCTACATAAAACCAACAGATTTTAACATTTTTGAGTTTTGAAGTTTTACACTCCTGCAATATTTCCCTTATTTGGAACAACAGAAGAGAACGTTATATATATTTTTTTGCACTTTCGGGCATAAAGTTGGCACTTTGGTCACCTATTTTAGGGACTAAAGTAGCTCATTTAATCCCTAGGGACTGGAGTAATTACTTTAGTCCCTAGGGACTAAAAAAATGTTACCGTAACTATGATAAATTTATGTGCACAGTATTCTTAATACAATTTGTATTTAAAATTAATCAGTTGGTAGTACTGAAGTCCATTGTCAGTCTATATCAAAGTCGAGGTTAGTAGGTTAGGTTTTGTTTGTTATTTGACACAGACTGATGCAAAACTTAACCTGAAAATCTCGAATTTCACATAGACTGACAATACCCTTAAGTACTGCCAACTGATTTCAATTTAGGGCCTGCTGCAATTTAGTTTTTAAAACATCACTCTTGATAAAATTAGCATTTAAAATTAAATTGTAATTGTCAGTTTCCAAACTGACAGATTCCAAATTTTTAAAATGTTTGATGATAATGTTCCCAAAAGTGCAAAAAATAGCGTATATCACAAGGGACTAAAGTGCCTAAATCCCTTGAGTGATTATTTCCCTCAGGCCTTACGGGCCCTCAGGAAATAATATTCAGTTGCGGGATTTAATGATGCACTTTAGTCCCTCATGATATAATTAGTAGATTATGCAATGAGGGAGAGAAATGCGTTATTTTGCTGAGGTACAATTTCTGACTCGAGGGGGAAGCCCGAGAGTCAGAAATTGCACTGAAGCAAAATAGCATTCTCTCCGAGTTGCATATACTATTTTTTTCACGTTGCAGAAAGATTTAAAACAAAATCCCGTTTTTTTTAAATGTCATTTATTGACATTTTAGTTACAATTATTTTAAAATTAGTAGCCTATGGAAAATTTTAAAGTTGGTGTCACTGTAAGTCATTATGACAAGAGCTCACAATTATGTTCTGTCAGTCATAATGAAAACTCCCTAGGGAAATTTTTGTCTTATTTAGTCTCTAGGGAGTAAATGTTTTACTTCTGTCACAATTTTGATGCTATAGAAACCGACTTCTACTCCCGATCGTGGAAAATATACTATTACTTCCCTCGTCTAAAAGACAATAAAAAATCACCTTCTGAAATTTCATTAGATCTTCACATTTCAAGGTCTCTAGATGACAAAAAACAGTTTTTTCAATTTCGTTTGTCTGTACTTCTGTTTGTCTGTCTGCCTGTCTGTCTGTCCATGTGTTGGCGGTATAACTTAAAATCTGCTTTTTGGAGAACGACGATATTTTCCTTGCGGATTATATGTCTACCTGGCATGAAACCAAGAAAGTTTCGGTTAAATATATACAGGGTGAATACCTTAAATAATAAAATGTTTATTTTTGATTTAATTTAAGAACCATTAATTAAATAAAAGTAATATTTTGCACATAGCTCAGTTTTTACCCTTAACGAAAATACACATATTTTAAACCCCCCTTAAAAAAATTTAAATTCCTTCTTTCCTTTGATATTTTGAACATTTTTTGTTGCAAAATCTCCAGTTGAGATGGAAGTTCTCAGTAAAGAACTTTTTTTAAAATATAATGGCTTACTTAATTTTTTTAATGAATCCTGTAGCTAGAAAAGGAATTAGTAAAAGTAGGTCATGTTTACTTTGGTTCTGAATGGACTTGTTTCATTTTGAACAAAATACTTGTGATAGATCATTTGAAAATAACAAAAATAATTAGTATATTGAACTGGTTTGTCAATAACCATCACAATGAGCCTTAAATATGTTAAATACCTTCAGGTATAGTGATATTAATCTGTCTATGAATTATATTATTATTTTATCAAATTAAAATTGCCCTATTTACGTTTAAAATATCAATAATTATTATTTGTGCTACCTTCTGAAATATCAGATCTAGATTGCTTATTTCTGAAATTTGATGTTCTAATTTTAAATATCATTCCCATAAGCCAAAATAACTTATGTCAATTATATGTCAAATAGATTTGAAATTTAAATGACAAATACCAGATCGTTTAACTAGTACACAACAATATCAAAAACAGTAAGTAATTCTTTAATAACTAATTCACCTTTTTAGTCTTCATTTCCTTTTCTACTAATTATATTACTACTCAAGATCACGCACCTTTCACTTGGTTTCAACAACGTTCTGGATGTGAACCAACCTGCTCAAGCACCTTCCCGCAATGAAAGGCCCCACTGACAGACAATAAGTCCCAACTGTCCAGAATCAGCAACTCAAACCTTCCCCACAGTATGCAACCAAACAGACCAAATCTGCAGCTACCTACTTCCAATACTGCATCTCTCACAACTTCCTGGAACGTGTCTCCTTAACTAATGATCCTCATCTGGAACTCTCCCTTAGCACCAAACAGCCAGACACAATCCAATTCGATTAATATATAATGTCAATAAACTTGACTTAGTATTTTACTCCATTTATTCACATTTGTAGATTAATTCTGCTTGCGATTAGTTTTTTTACCACATATTTCTAATCTTCCTTAGTTTTGTCTTTAATTATTCTTCTCGGTTTAAATTTTCTTTTTAACTTCACCAAGCCAATTTTGTAATTACCCTATTTATCATCCAAACATTTCTCAAATTGGGGTTTATTTTAATTACACCAAATTATTTCAAAATTTGTTATTTCTAATAATCGAAACAAAGTGCTTAACGATATCATTTTTCTACTTTTTACACTCTATCTCATAATATTCGATTTATAACTAGTATTTTTATAATTTATTACAATTAAGTATTTGTCATTCCCTTCAAACCTTAATTTTTAAAATATTATATTATTTTTGAATCCATCTGCCTTTCAAACAGCCATACTCCACTCAATTATAAATTCTCTTTTACTTTCTACTTGCATAATAATTATTCACATTACCAATTTATATTTAAATAGATCTCGATTATTTTCAACCATTTTACTTCCTTAATCCTTTCTAAAATTGATTTTAATACCCCTGTGTATATCATTACAATATATTGAATTGCAACCCAAATATAAATTTTTATTAACTCAGCAAAAGAGAGATGACAAGGTAATCGGTTTTATAGTATTATGAAAGAGCATATACTCTTTGGTATTACTATACAGAATATAAGGCACTAAAGTTAATGATTGTATCTTGCTTCAAGCTAAATTTTAATGATTCCGTAGTTAATATGCTTTTCAGTGAACATATCGGGCGAGTCAGATGTTCATGTACTTACTTGATGATCTGAGAATGTGCTACCAATGAGATGGAGTACTTTCAGATAATACTATCATTGTTCTATGAACTTTTAAGTCACCAGCATAAGAAAAAACGTTATGATTGAGTAGTAAACGTTTTCAAGAAGGCGTGAAATATTGTATGAAATAAATAATTCAAGTACCTATATAATGTTAAGATGTGTTTTTGTTCCTTATTATTACATTATGTAGAAAATAAATTACTTATTGTTGGTTATTTTCTAAGTAATCATAATAGTTCTGATTACTAGCGTTGAATTGCCTTAGCAAAAGTAATGTGGCATTACACTTCATTCGTTTGTATTCAATAATTGCAAAGGCCAAAAATGGCAAAATAGACGTAGATGCTAGCAGTCATCAAACTTAATGCCTTTAGTTTCTTAGTCTTAGATCGCTGGACTAATATAGTCTCTTCCATTTTAATTAACTAACGAACATCATATAATTTTGCTGTTACTAGGAACAGAATATTTCAAACTAACACTAAATTACAAAATTCAAAATATTTACCAGCTGAAGAATCATTATGTAATACAATATTATTTTACCTAGTTTTATCTCATTTTGTTATACTAAAGAGGACTTCTGTCTATCTCAAATTTACTAATTTTTTACTTGCCTCGTCTGAAAGATGAAGGAAGTATTGTAATCACGAAAAAATCACTTTCCGAGATTTCTTCAGATCTTCCCGTTTCAAAGTCTCTAAATGACGAAAAATAGGTTTTCTCAATTCCCTCTGTCTGTTGGCAGTATAACTCAAAAACTATTTGTCGGAGGAAGATGATATTTTGCATACATATTATATATATATACCTGGCATGAAACCGTGAAAATTTCAGACAAATATATACAGGGTGAGCACCTTAAAAAAATAAAATGTTTATTTTTGGGTTAATTTTGAAATAGCAGGAAGTAATAATTTTCACATAGGTCAGGTTTGACACTTGCTGAAAATAGGACTCAACAGATATAAGATAATGTCACAAAAGAATCGAAATGTTTCAACAATAACATAACATTTCAACTAGGCTTGACGGCGCAGTTCGACTTATCGATGCAGCTACCATCGCTACGCACATGCGGTTACGATCGCTATACAGATTTTTTAAATGTATGCGTGTGTAGTCGAATAAGATGTTATTATCAATTATATGAAAAGCAATGTACCTTGTCTATACATATAAAGAAGTTACACTACTTAGCAATCTTTGTGTTGTCTTTAAAAATGATTAGCAATACAAATGGTATTTACATTGAACTTTTCCTGTTCTTATTTAATAGTGTTAATTGCGACATAGTATTACAAACAAGTTTTCATTAAGAGAAAGTAACTTTGTAAAAACACTGAGATAAATATTTAAGCTTTACTAAGAAGAATGAGTCACTATTCATGCAAATATTGAACAAAAAATTAGCACACTTGTCATGCGACTTGCTGCGCCATAAACGTCACAAGCATTTATATTTATGTGCGTGTCTGATATATTGATATTCTTAAGTAGATATGTAAATTACAATCAGCAAAAAATGAATGTGTTTACCTGTTGACATTCTCGTAAGAATTATTACTCACTACTTTCTGATCTAATTTAAACATTTCCTGAAGGTCTAGCTTAAAATTATGTTATGATTTACTACATTAGACTACATTAATATATAAATTTATAAAAGGATAAGTACTTGCAAAGTTTCTAATGTAAAAACTACTGCTGAAGTGGGTTTTTTTTATTCATTCATAAAAATAAGCGATCTAACGATTTATAAAATATTAAGCACAGTTTTAAACATGTTACAAAAATTATTCAAAAGTCTCTCAAGAGTTTATAACTATGTACCATTATTGTGGTTAATTCTCAATATGGAATATATTTAAACTTTAATACTGTAATACTGTACATGGTTATTTCTATCATGCAGTAATCCAATATGTTTGTTGTGTTAATAAGAATTTATAGGAATGATTTTACCCCTATTATCATAGCAACTGTGTTTAATAAACATTTTCAAAGTAAACAAATGTGATGTTATGGTTATAACCAAATTAATCACGAAAACGACATCTTACCAGACCTCCATGTCAAGAAAGAATGTATCAAAATTCAAAATTTTTACTAGTAAGAAAAAATCACAAACCTGCACCTGCGAACAAATCCCATTTTTTCCAAAATATGAAACCAAATTCCTCTACAAAGACCAGTTAAGAATCACATGGTTTGGTTCTGCATTTTCTCAATCTAAGTACAGCTATGAAAACTGTATTAATGGAAGCAATGCTTGCACGCTCATTGTGATTATAACAGCTGCAAAATGCTGTTTGAACCAAATCAAAGTGAAATACATTTTAATAGGTGCTAGATAATAATCTAAATACTACCGTTGCAGATAGAGGAACCAGATAAACCCGTGAACAATAATCTAATTTCTGCTCTTGCTTCTGCAATGCTAGTGGGCAATGCTATCCATCAAGCTCTCCAAATAGAAGGAGTACTGTACAATGTTAATTTAACTGTGCCAGAGGCTATCCATTATGCAGGGCTGAACGTACGCGGAATACGTGAATGGGTATAAATAGTCGACAGAAAGTTTGTAAAATTTATTATACTTTTTTATAGAAATGCGAACTCTATCCTCAACCACTTGCATTAACTCTGTATGATAACTTAAAGTGCCAATGGAAAGAATGGTGTCAGTATCGGATGAAACGTAAAAAAAGTTTGGACCTCTATGTAGTTCTAATATCCGACTCTCGAAGCGTTATATTTGTAATGCAGGATGAACCTGATACGGTAAGATGACTTATACATTAACAAATCGTCATGAATGGTTAAATCAACCTTCATGCTTGGCTTGTTACAAAATTTGTGAATGTTGCTAATGAGTGTTTGAAAGGTTAGCTACTTCTGTATTAATTATTGTCTATTTATAAGTTGTTGGATGTAGAGAAACGTATAAAATTTGTTTCACTTTTTTAATTGTATATATATTTTTGCTTTAGTTAAAAAATTAGTTTTTGCTAATTTGACACTTTAAAACAGCAAATATGAATGTAAAAGGAAAAATTCTAAAAAGTGTTTTTGACTAAGACAAATAACTAGTGTTGTATTTTCTTAGGCACAGTTACAAATTAATAATATTTGACTACTCACCTAGAGTTCCTATATAATATTTAGGAACTCTTGTTTTATTATAATTTAAATTATAGGTAATTATGAATATTTTGTTATTCAGAACACATATACGTAACCAATATGAATGTGTATTTATAAGTAGTAGGTACCTGTTAATTAAGCAAAAATTTTTTTTTAAGTTTGCCCTTATACCTGGATCGACAATACTGGTCATACACAGCTACATCGGCTACATATTAGTTAGAACCCCTCGGTCACATTAATATTTAACTTAATACAGTTAATTGTTGTTACTTTCTTTTTCAGATTTATAAACATTCTGAGGTAGTTGTCGTTTTAGTCTTACATGAATCCGCATTGCTCCCACGGAATAATGTTCTGTACTCACGCACTTTTTCACATTTTCATAAAACTTTTTGATCATTTATATATGTGTTCTTCGATAGTTGATATTGCTGATTTCGCACGAACCAAGATGCATTTATAACGATCCTCAATACCATATTTTGTAAAACTTGCAGTTATCTGTTGTGGAGTTTTGAGGCAGCTCCCCATATCGGGCATCCATAGGTTATTATAGGACGAAGCAGACATTCGTAGATTAATAAGCCACACTTAATTTGTAGTGGTGTTTTCCTGTTCAGAATAGGATAAAGAAGAGTCATCCGTGCATAACATTAATTTAATTTCTTATTCACGTGATAGCCCCAACTTAACCCCTGATCAAGATGGACTCCCAGATACTTAACAGCTTTGTCGGATGAATTCCACTCAATATTGTGATTATTTATTCGTATTTGTTAAGATATACAAAACATTTAATTATGTTGGTAGCAGTAGTAACTTTTTCTCTAATGCGGTTGGTACACAAGTGTAATATAAACCTAACAAATCAGTTTCCGGTTAGCTGTTAAACTGTACAGATGTTACGTTTGAATTGTACTGTACTTGAATCGTGTGTGTATTTACTAAAATAAACTCATGTCTAAGTTCATCGATTGTTTATTTATCAATTGGTTATTGGCCCAGAGCGTTTAGTGCGCGGATGAAAGACATTTTTAGCGATATAAGTGCAGTCGCGTAACGGAACATTGAACAGCACGAGCAAAAACACGTTTTTCGGTTTGGTGTTTGATTTGAACACGCGTAATGGATTTCTACAAAGTTCAGATGCAGAAGCTCGAAGGTGCTGGAAACTGGACGAAGTGGAGGAGGCAAATAGAGTTGCTGTGTCGCCACCACGAGGTACTTGGTTACGTTAATGGGACGTGCTTGGAGCCGGTGAAACCGAGCGGGGAACCTACAGAGGATGCTTTAAGAGTAGAGGTGGGGCGATTTATGAACGAATCGTTCATTTGAACGACTCCGACCAAAGAATCGTATGAATCGGTTCTTTCCTGTCTCGATTAGTCGTTCAATTGATTCGAAGTTACGTTTTGTACGACGCTGCGCAGCGTGATTTGAAACTGAATAAAGAATCGTGAATCCTATGAATCGGTTTCTTCTTGTCTCGGTTCGTCGTTTGTATTAGATTCTGATCGTACGACGCAATGCGCGATTCAAAAATTTAAACCTGAGCGCGAACGGGACGAACTAAATGAAACCGAATCTTAAACTTGGTTGGTGTCACTGTTTCGTAAGTGCAATGCAATTAAACTGATAACTGACCAAGCGGCAAGCGTATTTCAGCAAGCACAGCAAAGATAGTATGGAAGGTTCTTGATTCATAGCGTCTGGTTTCAAGAATACAAATGCGCTCGGTGCTAAATCTAAAATTCAGCGGGACCCAACCGAACGAAACTGAATCGTTCAAATGAACGAATCGAATAAATCGGTTCATGTTGATTGATTGAATCGTAAGAATCGACTCCCAAAAATGAATCGGATTGCCCACCTCTATTTATGAGCGTATGAAACCGAGTTAAGGCATTTCCAGAAAGTTGATACCCAAGCACAGCTAATACTGGTAGGTAACATGAATGGCGCTAACGTGGACTTAACCGCCACGTGCGAAACAGCGAAAGCCATTTGGGAAAAGTTACTCTCAGTATATGAGCAAAGTTCTGGACAGCGGCTAGATCGTTTAATGGAGCAATTTTTTAGTTGTGAAAAAATTCCAACCGAAGACATCGCAACACACGTAGCTCGTCTTCAGCGGAATTTTCGAGATTTGAACGCTGAGTTAAGAAGGTTGGCTAATTCCGAACTGCATGAACTGTTGCTAATGAGCAGGATCATGTCAACCTTGCCGTCCGAATACTTCGAATTCAAGAGTGTCTGGGAGTCCGTTCCTCTGGAGGATAGAACGGTAAACAAGCTGACTGAGAGGCTGCGGCTAATAGAAATGCGACTACCCGAGCAGCGAAGCGAATCAACGGCGTTTGTGGCGAAATCACACAACGAGAGCAACAAAGGAAAGAAAAAAGGAAAATGTTTTAGGTGCCATAAAATCGGCCACTGGGCGAAGGCTTGCCCATCAAAGGGGACAGCAGGTGCAAAAAGTTCGACAACCTCGAGTTCGGCGGGAAATTCAAATGCGTCCGGATGCGCTTTTACAAGCACGGTCGCCGGTGCAGCTGATGTGGACGTGTGGTTGGTGGCAGATTCTGGAGCTTCTGCGCATATGACAAAGCACGAAAAATATTTTTGTACATACGAAGAATTTGCAATACCTAAACAGGTGCAAATTGGCAATAGTGATGTCATCTTGGCATATGGATCTGGCACAGTAAAAGTGGAAATGATGATCAACGGCAAATGGCAGCAAAATCACTTGACTAATGTATGGTATGTACCGAAAATCAGCAGAAACTTATTTTCCATAGGCCAGACGATCGATAAGGGTTTTCAGTTCAGTGCAACGCAAAGTGGTTGTATGTTTGTGAAAGCTGGGGTGGTTCGTCTTGTTGGTAAAAGAACTCCGAAGGGGTTGTTTGTGTTAGAAATGCGAGTTAACATTCCCGAGGCAGCAGCAGAAGTCTACCAAGCATCGGAAGCTGAAACTCTCCAGTTGTGGCACGAGCGCTTGTGTCATCAAAACAAGCAACAAGTAAGAAAAGTGCTTAAACGACGTGGAATAAACGTGCAGGCAGATAAAGATTTCTGTGATGGGTGCATGTTTGGCAAACAACATCGGGAGGGCTTTAGTGCAAGAAAAATTCGTCCTACAACTCCGGGAGAATTAATCCATGCAGACGTTTGTGGTCCAATGCAAGAACCATCTATTGGAGGTGCAAGGTACTTTGTTTGCTTTAAGGACGATTTCTCCAAGTTCCGCCGGGTGTTTTTTCCTCAAAGCAAAATCGGAAGTTGCAAACAGTTTAAAGACTTTCCTAAATGAAGCAAGTGTGGCAGGGCATGTGATAAAAGAATTCCTTAGCGATGGTGGCAAGGAATTTGACAATGCAGAAGTGCAAGCAATACTGCAGTCAAAGGGCATTAACCGTCGAATGTCAATGCCCTATACTCCGGAACAGAACGGTGCAGCGGAACGTGAAAACCGAACACTGGTCGAGAGTGCGCGTTCGATGATTCATTCGAAGGGTCTCCCGACAAAGCTGTGGGCTGAAGCAGTAAACACCGCAACGCATGTGTTGAATCGCACTGGCCCTACAGTAATAGACAATAAAACACCTTGTGAATTGTGGTTTCGGAAAGACGTTTACAACATTGAACATTTACGTGTTTTCGGCACAGAGTGCTTCGTTCACGTGTCTAAACAGCACAGACAAAAGTGGGACAAGAAAAGTATTGTCGGTCGTTTTGTTGGGTACTGTGGTGAACGAGACGGTTTCCGGGTATGGCTTGAAACTGAAAGCAAAGTTGTTACTAGTCGTGACGTTATTTTTAAACGGGACGACATTTTACACCAAACAGTCGAAGTGGTAATCAATAAAAAAGATTCGACAACTCAGTGTGATGTCGTACAGGAGGTAACACCAGGTGAACAACTGTCAGAAGTTCAACAGGACATGGTTACCAAGGAAGCACATCGAGAAAATGAAGTGCTCACTGTGAAAACTTCGAGTAAAAGAAATATTCGAAAACCTGCTTATTTAAATGATTATGTTCTTTTTGCCTAGCACTTTGTACCAGACTCTTACAATGCTGCAATGATTTCAGACAAAGCAGCACAATGGAGGGAGGCAATGGACGACGAAATCAATTCGTTAGCAGTAAACAACACTTGGCAGCTCGTGGATCTACCATCGGACAAGAAAGTCATCGCCAATCGATGGGTCCTGCGCATAAAGACCAACACAGATGGAAGTGTCAACCGTTTTAAGGCAAGACTGGTGGCCAAGGGCTTTTTACAAAAGGCTGGAGTCGATTATGATGAAACGTTCAGTCCGGTTGCCCGCTTCGATACAGTTAGAGCAGTATTAGGTGTAGCAGCGTCCGAAAATCTTCGTCTCGCTCAATTCGATGTAAGCACAGCCTTCCTATATGGTGACTTGCAAGAGGAAGTTTACATGAAACAGCCTGAGGGATACAATGATGGAACCGGAAGGGTATGCAAACTAAATCGCAGTTTATATGGATTGAAGCAAGCTCCGCGTTGCTGGAATAAGCGGTTTGCTGCGTTTATGTGCAATTGTGATTTTATTCAAAGTTCTGCAGATCCGTGTTTATTCATACGTGTGAAGGATCAGTGTAAATTACTGGTTGCAGTTTACGTAGACGATGGACTGGTGGCTGGCACGGACGATAATGTGATTCGACCTTTTTTGCGTGATTTGGAACTCGAATTTAAAGTAACTTTAAGTTCATTAAATTGTTTTCTAGGAATGCAAGTCACACAGAAGGATGATGGTGCAATATTTATTGGACAGGAAGCCTACACCAAAAGAATTCTACAAAAATTTGGAATGGCAGAATCGAATCCTGTGTCAACGCCATCTGAGTGCAGCAATGGACAACCCGATCATAAAATTGCCGAAGGTGTTCCATACCGGCAGGCAGTGGGATCGCTAATGTACCTGGCAACGGCTACGCGGCCGGATATATCTTATGCAGTCAGTATGGTATCGCAAAATCTGGATGATCCGAAAAATGCGGACTGGGTTGCAGTGAAGAGGATATTCCGGTACCTAAAGGGAACCATGAACTTCGGATTGCTGTATCGACATGACCCAGATGAGGCCAAAATCGAGGCATACAGCGATGCAGATTTTGCTGGTGATGCAACAACACGCCGGTCTAGAACAGGTGTAGTATGTTTGTATTCAAATGCGGCAATTACCTGGATAAGCCAAAAGCAGAAATGCATTGTGCTATCGACTACTGAAGCGGAATATGTAGCTTCAAGCCAAGGAGCTGGTTTGGGTGGAACGTTTAATTTCGGAACTCAAAATGTCAAAGGTTATTCCCACGCTGCTGATAGATAATGCAAGTGCAATTAAACTGGCAAAGAATCCTGAATTTCATAAACGTTCAAAGCACATAGCTGTGCGGTTTCACTTTGTGCGGGAGAAATATAGTGAAGGTGCGTTTAATGTTGAACACGTTAACAATGAACACCAAATTGCTGACATCTTCACGAAACCTTTAACTCGTGTGCGTTTTCAGATGTTAAGAAATTTGCTTGGCATGAACTGTTTAATGTTTTTGACATTTGAGTTAAGATTATATTACTATTTCATGTTTATGCTAGTAGTAATTAATATTTTGAGAGGAAGTGTTAAGATATACAAAACATTTAATTATGTTGGTAGCAGTAGTAACTTTTTCTCTAATGCGGTTGGTACACAAGTGTAATATAAACCTAACAAATCAGTTTCCGGTTAGCTGTTAAACTGTACAGATGTTACGTTTGAATTGTACTGTACTTGAATCGTGTGTGTATTTACTAAAATAAACTCATGTCTAAGTTCATCGATTGTTTATTTATCAATTGTATTCTAGGCGGACAGATTATTCTACGTAACGTAAATATTTTTGCTTCACTTTTTGAGTAATTAATATTAAGTTGCCACTTATTAAACCACCGTTGCACTTCATTTACTGAACTTTGCGGTTGCCCGATAGCTTCCAAATTATTTTCGTGCTGACTTATAAGTGCCGTATCATCTGCATACATTCCCATTGAAGTATTTTGAGGTTCGGGTATATCATTCATAAATATATTAAATAATACTGGGCCAAGTATTGACCCCTGTGGAACACTAGCTGTTATTTGTTTAATAAGGGAAAGCTAGCAGTTGATTTTAACTTGGAAACTTTTGTTTTGTAGGAAAGATGCTATTACTTTTACAATATAATCTGGCAAGTTTAATTGATCAAGCTTTTCTACTTATCCAAACTTTATCGAATGCTTGGGCAATATCAATAAATACTATAACTGTATATTTCCTATCCTCTTAATCTTTTCTATTATTTGGGTCATTCTTAAGAGCTGGTGGTTTGTAGAAAACCCTAGTTGAAAACCAAATTGAAATTTGGGAATTAATTTTTTGCTGTCTAAATATTTCTTTAAGCGAGAATATATGACTTTCTCGAATAACTTAAAGAACGCAGGTAGCAACGAGATAGGGCAATAACTTACCGAATTATGCTTGTTTTTGCTAGGTTTGTGAAATAAAATAATGTGAGCTAATTTCCACTTTCCACTTATCCAAGAAATATTCTATTTTTAAGCAACTATTAAAAACAGTGGTTAGGTATGTTATTTTGCTTTGGGTGGTAGGTTTCTTTTTTCTAGATTCTTCAAGACTTCGTTTGGAATGAGGTCATGGCCGGGGGATTTTTTATTTGGTAATTTTTTAAATCATTCTTGAAGTTCTTTGGGCGATGTTGGTTTAATAACATCTGTATGTGTTGATTGCCGTGTTGAGACGTATTCCTGAACTTCGTTGTAAAAGTCTTGATCGGTTAAGTTTTGAATAGTTGTGAACACTTCTTCCAGATGGTTCGAGAAGACTACACATTTCTCTTTGTCAGTGTTGTAAGTTGAATTGTTAGCATTTAAAGATGATATGACGGCAGGTTGTTTGAGGATAGATTTCCTTGCTCTCCACATTGTAGCGTCACCAGTTTGCAATTGTTTTATGTAGGTAAGCATTATACGAATTAATCCTCAATGTAACCAATTCTAACTTGACATGTCTAGTTAATCGATTAAGAAGTGATTTCAATTGTGGAGTACGATTTCTTTGCCATTGCCTACGAGCTTTATGCTTCTCTTTTATTATGTCAAATATATAGGACGGCAACACCGACGTTCTTGTGGGATAATTATGAGATAATAATAATAATAATAATAATATATATTTACGGAAATCCATTTTTTACACATAATACATGGACGCTTGTATAAACAAGAATTTATAACTAACAAGAAATTACTACAGATTATACCTATGATATAGAAATCGATCGATTGTTCAATTTATTTCTAAATGATCCATAGGAATTTGAAAAAAAATCTACTTCACAACAATTACCCAATCGTAAAAGCTTAGGCAGTGGCGCATTAAGACTGTAGTTTTGACGATGAGTATCTAACTTAAATAGCTCTTTCTGCCTGGTAAATTTATTAGGAACTGCTAAACAAATCTGTTTTAAAATGTTTGGACTGTCTATGATTCCATTCAATAACTTAAAAAGAAAACAGATGCAGTGATTTTTCCTTCGGCATTCTAAAGTTTCCAAATTAACTTTTACACACAATTGATTATAATTTGTGAAATGTATTTTATGTTTGTAAGCTAAATATCTAAGGAATTTTCTCTGTATCTTTTCAATTCTGTTAGAATATGTGATATAATAAGGATCCCAAATTAAACTTGCATATTCCACATTTGATCTAACAATTGAACAATAAATAGCTTTTATGCTGTTAATTTGCCTGAAATCATAAGTATTACGAATACTAAATCCTAGAAGTTTTAAAGATTTATTAACTATATTATCAATATGACCTTCAAATGTAAGTTTCGAGTCAAATATGACTCCTAAATCTTTGATGTTGTTGACAGTTGGTAAAGAAGTGTTATTAATATTATAGTCAAAAGAAATTGGATTATTTATACGATAAAAGCTAATGATCTTACATTTAACAATATTGAGAGTCATATTGTTATTGGAGCACCAGTTAACAAGACTAGTAATGTCCTGTTGTAATTTGATGCAATCATCTAGAGTGCAAATCGGTGCATATAATTTCAAATCATCCGCGAATAATAAGAAATTTGCAAAAGTGAATATATGAGAGATATCATTGATAAAGCAATTGAACAGAGTGGGAGAAAGATGTGATCCTTGAGGAACGCCAGATGTTACTTCTATAATATTAGATAAGTAATTTTTTATTTTAACAACCTGTTGGCGGCCCACAAGGAAGTCCTCTAACCATTTTAACAGACTTCCAAAAACACCTAAAGCTTTTAATTTGGCAACAAGTATTCTAATATCCACTCTGTCAAACGCCTTAGCAAAATCAGTATATACAGCATCGACTTGTAATCTAGATTCCATAGCATCAGTGATGGTTTGTTTGTATGCTGTATCAATATCATTGGTGGATTCCAATAATCTAGTGCATTTGATATTTTCGTCGAGTAGTCCTTGGAACTTTTCCCAATCTATTTTCCCTTTGATTAATCTCTCGGGCTTTTCAGTTCTTTCTGGGACTGCATAAAAATTAGTTAATACTGGCAGATGGTCTGAATCTAATTCAGGTACAACAGTTTGCCATATTCTTCTGTTAAAGTTTTTCTGTAAAATAATATGGAGAATATCGGGTTGATGCCTATTGTTGTACAGATAATGAGTGGGTTCTTCAGGAGCCGAAACTATTGCGACATTCTTAGTTGTAAAGTGATCCAGTTTAACTCCATCCGGATTGTTTGTTCTACCACTGTACTGACTGCGTTTTTAAGTCCGGGGTAAACTGCATGCAAGCTCTCTACTTATATCTAACATTTTTCAGCAAAACTTATTTCAAAATACGTAATCATCAGATATACCTACAATATAAATTATATACATGCAGAAAGAAACAACATTTTAAAAATTACAATTAAATGCATAATATCAAACTAAATAAAATAAGGATCAAGATAAAGCAGGTCAAAAAACCTATACCCTATATCCATTATCGTCTAACGATAATAACATCATGACAAGAACAAATTCAAAAGATGCTTCAAAATACGAAAAGAAATATTGACTAGGAATTTCTTGATTAAAATGTTTTTCTTTGACCACTTAATGACAAAATAAAGTAGTTTTAGATTGTTATATAATTTCAAATAAATATGTATTTGTATTTACAGCCTTAGTATTTTTATAAGTTATTTGCCTTTTGTTGCCAGCTAGCTCAGTTAGAATAAGAAACCCCTTACTTCTATCCCAGTCGTGGTCATGGAGAAATCAATGCAATAATGCTCTGGAAGTTGACCCAATCTGGCTCGTAACAACTGAAAACATACTCCAAACTTCTATCCAAATAAAAGCCAATTTGCTGAATTTCTATGTAACACAAATATATGTTGGCTTTTAACTACATACATAAAACAATAAAGAAATTAGGGTTAACCCCAAGAATAAATGGCCATTTCTAAACACAACAGTGTTAACTAAGAATGTATAATCAACATCAATTAGCTAGTTTCTATATGCATTTATAAGTCAAATAATAGCAGAATAACTATATGTGATATACATATGTACATTTAAACATTAGAAAAGACACCAAAGCAGCTGTCTTTGATATGCAAATATTATGCTGCATACAAGTCTAGCTTTGGGCGATAATTTGCCATGTATTCTCACTGTAATCTAATACACCTGCTGGCGCTTGAAATCACTGGCCGCACCCAAAACCGTCCTCTATTTTGAGACACAAATATGATGCAATACAATATTCTTGTAGATTTCAACAAGTGTATATCACTAACCTTTAGTAATTGCGTGTAAGTACGCAAATACGCTACTTTACACCTGGTCTCCACTTCCACGGTGATCAGAGAAATTGGCCCCACTCTGGAGGTTGTGCGCTTCAATGTGAGGTGATGCTTGCAACTTGCTATTTTCAGGACCCGGACTCTTGAAACCAGGGCGTTATGTTAATGCGTTGGCACAATTCGGCAGCAAAAATGAGCAATTTTCCCACAACAAGTGTTGCACCATGAATGTCTAGTTGTTCTCGACCAGGAGCAAAGCATTTTTGAGGCAAAACACCTCACTTCTGTCATATTGTAAAAACCAAAGCATGTGTATTGGACTGCCAATTTTATCAGATGCCACAATCTTGCATTAAGGATACCAGAAGCTACAAGTATGAATCGTATTGTACGTTTCAATAGAAATCAAATTGAAAATAAAAACCGGCCTACGATCTAAGTCTAAAAATTAGCAGAATTTTAAGCTATCATACAATTTAATCGGTCCAGTATCTTTGGAGGAGATAGCATACAAACATACAAAGAGACTACCGATTTTACGGTATAGATTAACATTATCAATGAGCCGTTTCATATACAGTTTGGTTTCCAACAATAAAAATACGTAGTAACGCAAAATCTACTGCCTGCTCAATTATCAATGTCGGTTTTTTGTTCAGTCTTCTTAAATACTTATCTTAGTAACCACAGAAAATTACACTTACCATATTGTATAACGCTTTTATTTTTTAGATATACATTATTTTACCATTACAGTGGATTGTTTAACTTGCATCAAGATAAAAAATAATCTGCGTTACTTATTGTGATTTAAATAATTCTTCTTTATCTTATAAGTATTATTTGATATTACAAGTCTACAATCCCAAATCCATTCTAAATTCCGAAAATTTTTGAAAACCTAAATACATCAGGGGCCAACAATTATATATATGGAATTGTAGGCTTGGATTTCTAAGCAAAGTTATAAATTAAGCTGAGTTGAAATTGTATAATTAAATCTGTTTGCTGTGATTCACCGAAGTAACAGTAAGTTTCACATTTAGGTAACTTTGATTGATTCGCATCAACATTCGCAAGCTAGAGGGGCCTTTATAGCTACTACAAATCGCAACAAGCTGAAGATTCTATGCCATTGGTTTGCAGACTTGATCTACCAGTGCTATGGTTCCTATCCGAGAGTGTATGAACTTGCATTTTTATATTTCAAAACCAAGATGAAAGGTACTGGTAAATGTAGCTACATTAAATAAATCTTATAAATAACGAATAATGTTATTATTGTAATTGTATTAAGCGTCAATTTTACATATGTGCAACAATGAACTACTATTGATCTTTCATTTATGATTAGTTAAAGTAGCAGTCAGAATGTAACATACCATTCTATGAGCTAACAGCAACATACTCTTGGCTAACAGTATTAAGTTAAATGTGGGCGAACAGGGAGGCTGTTGTTAATCATACTGCTGTCACATGAAAGTTGTGGTTGTGAAAAAATAAATTTCCCATTGCACGTTTCAGATGGCATTATTTATTGGGTAGAGCCCACCTTGTTAAAAATTAGGTCTACACGTTATTATTATTAAGGCAGTTTTTTAAAGCAACATTTTCAGAGTTCACACACTTTTAGTCTACACGTACACCAATAAAATTAAACTAACTTAATTATGGTTTGTTGGCCCCATAGCCTCAAGGGGAAACACATAAAATGACAGTCATGATAAACAACCACTCAAGCGAGGTGAAAAGCACATGTGCCACACATTTACCTTTGCTAAATATGTCATGCATGCAACCACTACATATTGTATAAGTCTAAAAAAGACAGGGGGCACTATATACTCCCAATGCAATCTAGATTATGTACGCCCATGGCAAAGATACTCCTTCCTTAAGATTGACCTGCATCCCAACACCAATCTTAATTCGTGCAACTTTACCCCAAAGGTAATAACTGCAACCCCCAATACATGTGTAGACTGTTATTGGTTTATATTTTCTTGCGTATTTCTCTTACGACACTTCCTGAACCTGCTCATGTTCTTTGAAGATTTAGGTTGAAGTAAGAGGCATACAAGGTAGGTGGTGATTCGTTTTGATAGCTAGATTTCTGTTTATGTTGTGTATAACAACTGGGGCCCATTTTGTATTATTTTAATGAAATTTTTATGGAACCTTATGAACCGCTGCCTAGTACTTATTCACGCCATATTCTACCGACAGTTAGAGCTAGCTAGGGTTGTACTCACCCCTCGTTCAAGCGTGCGATACAATTAATACCCAGAGACTTCATTTTACACTCGAAAGGTACTATTGCTACGAAAAAAACTAGGACAATTTCTAAATATATTAGCCATACATTTTTATTATTTTAGTTGATTAAATGATATTAACTGTCACGTGGATAATTCAAACCTGTCAAATTTCATATCAAAAGCTACAAACAAGATAAATGTGGAATTTGCCGATAGTTCTACCGTTTTTTAAGCAGCATTTTCTTTCATTCAATTGTTATCTGTTACTTACAGCAGCCACTTGAGATTTAGCATTTTTTTGCATAACATTGTTAATATTGATATTAAAATAATTAATATTTCAATGCAAAATTTTTAAGCAATCTGAATATATGTAATTTTATTAGTTTTAGAAATATCTTCCATTCCCACATATTTGCTGCAGTCAGAATTTTAGGCAATGTCCTTACCTGCATTATACATATTTAATTCAATCTTAGAAATGCATGATAATAAAACCAACTATCAAACTCCCTCAGATCTACAAAACTATTCGACCTGTTTATTTAGTACCTGAGAGATTCAGGTTACAGAAATCTCAAAAATATTCGACAGACTTAAATCTGTACGTCATTCTGGCTGCATACAAAAGTTTTCCATTTGCAAAATTTAAAACCAAATTGAAAAGTACTTTTTAGACCATTGCTTTAATTCGATTGAAGATTATAAGTAAAAAATCTCTTTTGCGTAAACGTGGGCTCTTTTCTGATTTTCCAAGAATTTCCACTGTGTATTCCACCTATTTTATTGTTTGTAATATAACTAGTATAATTATGTTCTTTACCAAGTTGTTGTAATTGTGAAAAACTAGTTGGTACCGACTATGTTTTGATCTACCATTTGATTTCTCTACTTGATTTATTGTAAACATGTCCCTATATATGTATATTCAGTCAATAAACTCTTTGTATTTTTAAATTTTAATACTTGAAAAAATGAAGAATAATATGCTTTTAGTATCACAGTTAAGCCTCGGAGTTTGGACAAAAACAGATTAAGGCGAGAAAAAAAAACGATGAGAATTGGGGCATGGTATATGGAATGTCCAAAGCATAATGAATATATCATATTGTATTGCTGTCAGAAACCAAGATATCGAATTATCAGGAATATCAAAAGAAATAACATTAAATAAAAAATGGAAGATCACCAGGCCCGGGTAATGCTTCTGTGAAGCTAAGAAAATGTGGAAGAAATAGTTTGTTTGAAAGGATCACAGAATTAATAAGAAAATGCAGCCTAATGAAAAATTTGTTACAGTATCAAATTGATTTAACAACACTCACGGATGAGCGAGTGCCGAATGCTAAACAAGTCCGGGAAACGTCCACGCTTACCCTAGAAATTGTAAGAAACAGGCTAAAAGCCGCAGCTCAAATACGCTCAGGGAGAGGGCGTGGTCCTAAACGAGACACCACAGGGCAAGCGTGTTGATATGTATAGGGTGTTACAAAAGAAACAGGGCGCCACAAGGTCTAAGCAAGGAGACCCACGCTTGACCAAACCTTGAAGGTCAAACGAGGCAAAACATACTCAAATACTACTTCTGGAAGCCACAGAGCAGCGACGAGCGCGCCAACCTACCTGCAACGCTCATTCACACGTCCGGGTCTTACCTTACATCGATCTTGACAGTGACTCAGTCACCCTGTAAACAAACATGCACAAGACAAAGGAAAATCGTAAGTCGTTACAGTTAATACATCTATTGGGCCACTTCACATGACCGAAAACAGTTGCACCAAAGTGGTCGGCACGTACATCAATTTGGCACAGTAAAAGGAATAAATACTTAACGGAATAAACCCAGCCGGGAAACGCCCTATCTAGGAGCTACAACGCACAGCTAAGGCAAACAACAAGTCAAAATCAGTTTTATTTAAATATCGGCTTACGACTAAACAAGTTTGTATTTGAGTTTAAATCATAAAAACATAGTGACTTGCGGCAAAGCAGTTTAGAACACAAACGTTAGATTTATACAAGAGTGTACCAGACATTAATTGAGCGCCGGGCACAGATATGTGAATTTAATTACAAGAATAGACTGGCTTGCAGCAAAGCAGCTTAGAACACAAATGTTAGCCTTATATGAGAGTATACCAGGCATTAATTGAGCGCCGGGCAGAGATATGTGAGTTTAATTACAAGAACATGCTGGCGAAACAGTTTATAACACAAATGTTACCTTGGTTGATAGATCGGCGTCGAGACGGGCGTAGTGTGCTCGTGCAGGCGTTGTTTGTCGCTACACTTTTGATAACGTGGCGTGGGCGAAATGCAGTGACGTCCGTAATGGTCCCCTGAGTCAGGCGTGGGTGGAATGTCTCATGCCCCCTTGGCAAACACGGAAATCAGTGTGGCTGTTGATTAGCTCACTCGGCAATGAATTCCGCCTAACAAATGTCAGAGAAAATGGGCCTAACGAGCCTCCATAACTAAAGAGTAGCCAAAACAAACCCGCGAACGGACATCACCAGCAAAACACGAGTTCTCTCAACGCTCGCCAAGCGCCGTCTGCCACAAGCAGAAAAAACTAAAGAAGTCACAAATAACTACAAAAAAAAACAAACTGCCCCCGCACCCGAACGATACGGGCGAGGGGCGGAAACACAAGCACGGTATGTCGACTTTACTTTGCTACGGCTCCAAACTGAATGTCTAAAAACAGACGCTAATGTAACTTCGCGCTCAAACTTGCTGACTCCGAGTGAAGGTGTGGCCAATCACAGCGCAAGCCGCGTCAGAGTCAACAATGCGTGATCGATAAAAAGCGACAGAGGTAGAAGCTATACTATTTGCTCTCATGGGCTAAATTTTGAATCACTTGAAAATAGACGTTCTTACAACTGAAGGACACGCAGCTGCATGAAACAACGGTGTAAAGATTAGCGCGGTGCGCTAAACCTTTAACTGAAGCCAAAAGCCATGCTCGTGTCTGAATTTTTCTTTGATGCGAGAAGCTAAAGCGTTGTGCGATAAATTATGCCTAAGATGGCCCCGATATACAGGCAGGCTCGCCAACTCTGTCCGAAAACTATACGAAATGATAATGTAACTATAGGAATTCAAGAAAAATAAAAATGGCCTGACAAATTTACCTGTTAAATGGAACATATCTTACATAGTGTCGTTGTTCAAGAAAGGTGACAGAAAGAACCCCAAAGTGTGAATAGTACTTTAGTAGGCATATGATACTGTTATATATACTATTATATATAAATGGGCAAGCCGTACAACAAGTGAGAACTTATCAATACTTGGGAACCACCGTGTATGACAGCTGGGATTACCGGGGCGAAGTACGATGCCGCATAGAAAAAGCAAGAGCCGCTTTTTCAAAAATGGAAAGATTCTTTTTAGCCAAAGACCTCAGTAGTCTAAAACTGAAAATAAGGATGGCAAAATGTTATGTGTTCTCTGTTCTCCTCTATGGTGCGGAAGCCTGGACAATAAATAAAGAAATCACGGATAGGCTAAATGCTTTCGAGATGTGGATATACAGACGAATACCGTGACACCGCCCACGAAACAAACGAGGAAGTGCTAAGGAAACTGGGCAAGGAACAAGAAATATTGAACATGGTAAAGATCTGCAAACTCGAATATCTCGGACATGTGATGCGAAATCATAAATACCATATCTTACAACTCATAGTAAAGGGTAAATTCGAAGCAAAGAGAGGCCCAGGAAGAAGACGGCATTCCTGGCTGAAAAACCTCGACTGGTACGGCCTCACGTCAATAGAACTGTTCAGACTAACCGCCTACAAAGTGAGAATAGCCATGCTGATCGCCAATGTCCGGAACGGATAAGGCACCATGAGAAGAAGAAAAATATGATACTGTGCCAAGATGTAAACTCTGGAAAGTCTTGGCACGAATACTCAACTAATAAACATTATACAAGAGCCATACAAAGACAATGTGTCGCACATTAAAATAGGCAGCCAACTCTCCAGCCCAATAAAAACTACCAAAGGATTTAGGTAAGGATGTAGCCTATCTCCATTATTATTCAATGTAGGTATATTTAGAAGTGGCATTAAAATCCTGGAAGAGACATTGTGAAGAAATGGGAATTCCTATCAACAATTACATAGATTTTATGTTAAATTTTGCTGACGACCCGGTAGTCTTAGTTCAAGATTCATATGACCTGACATTCATGATCAGAAGACTATATCAAAAATATGAGAAATAGGGGCCTACAGAACAGCATAGAAAAGACAAAATATCTTGTACACTCTATTTTTAATGCCGCAGACAAAGTTATGCAACCCATTATTCAATTAGTTCAAAAATAAAATTGTTGAATCTAGATTATACTCGGGCCGCCGAACAGATAGAATGGAGCAGGCAACCCAAATAACATATTACAAAGGTCACTTGATAATATTTTAATTATAATTACCAAAAAGGATCGGAGATGCCGACCCTTACAATTAGAACTAATTTCAATAATTGTCATTAAACAACTTTTTGAGGTTATGATGCAAATAGAAATGTCGACCAACTTAAAAGTCAAGCCTGACATTTGTGCACTTGTAATTGAAAATGTTTAGGCCTGTGGCATGGCTCTTCCTAAATCTCATTATTGGCTGCGGCGTCGAAACCAAAACACGTTGCCCGTGATATGGTTAAGTTTGTAGCGTTTTTTCTTTGGAGTTCCTTTATTCAACCATTTACAAGGACTAAATTGTGCATCTCTACTGCTGTTTTCAAAGTTACATGCAAGTATAAAATATTGACTTGTAAAGTAGTCTCTTAAGGAAATTTTAATTATTCATAGAGCTGCCTGCATTATGGGTAACCGTAAGAAACTAATTCGTAGTCAAGGACGTGAAAGAATCTAAAGCGACTATTGCAATTTTTCAGTTCTAATTGTAAGGGTCGGCATCTCCGATCCTTTTTAGTAATTATAATTAAAATATTATCAAGTGACCTTTGTAATATGTTATTTGGGTTGCCTGCTCCATTCTATCTGTTCGGCGGCCCGAGTATAGTACATTGGAAACAGTATTTTGAATTGCATAACTTTATTCACGGCATTAAAAAATAGGGTATAGTAAACTGCTTCTTCCTCTTCTACATATTTTAAGCCTTTGGCTTGTATTTTAAACAGCTTATTGTTCTTGGTATATTGCTGTCCAGCTATCCCTCCGCTACTTTTTAGGCCTTCCTTTGTCTCTTTGCCCTGTTGGAATCTGGGTCATTACTGCATGTGCAATTCTTGTTGTCTCCATATGCTATATGTGGTTCCTTTCACATCATGAACTTGGCATATTTCTCTAGTGGTCTCATTCCTTACTCTGTTCCGTCGTGTTTTTCCGGTGATCATTTGCACGATTTTTATTTTGTTAACATGCAGTAGTTGTTTTAATGGCATAAGTCATTACAGGTCTAACTAATGTTTTATATATTCCCTACATTCATATCAATATTTCTCCAAATGAGATCTTTCATTGTTCCAGATATGCGTGAGGCCTTTGCTATTTGATTTACCTTTTCTTTACTTAAATTTCCTCTGATTGATATACTTGTCCCGAAGAAGTTGGACTTGTGCGATTGGTTCGTTGTTAACGACTAACTTACATCTAACTGGTTTTCTACTGGTAACTAGAAACTTACACCGGGTATGCATAGTCGTTCGCCATGTCGTCTATGTCAAATTCGAGGTTATCAGGTTAGGTTTTCCGTCAGTTTTGACAGAAACTGACACAAAACCTAACCTATTAAACTCTAATTTGACATAGACTTACAGTGCCACCAACATATTATTCATAACGAAACTCCGGCGGGTCGCTGGCGAACGACTATGCATAAGGGTGTTAGTTTTTGCTTGTTAATTTTCATGTTATATCTCCCTGTATATAATAAGAGTTGGGACATGTAGATCCAATGTCAAAAACCACTTGATTTTTTATCAAAGTTTTTTCGCTTGTTAACCTTCACTTTTGTTTGATTTAACAAATAAACATTGTGTGATAAGAGGCATGTTAATAAATTCTTCGATTTGATATTGTCATTATTTTTAACATTTATTATTTACTAATGAAAACATATTACATATTAGGAATGAAGAAACTTTAATTACTTCCAGCGCTTATAAATTCCAGTTAACATAAACACTAAACCATGAGTAGCAATTACAGTATGTTTCGAGAGAATAATCTGTCCAACAAATTTATCAGAAGACACGCAGCATAAATATGCACTCTTTCAAATTAATTTTGTCTAGGGTAATTATAGGTAGCTACTTTTTTAGTGATTCCTATAATTTACTTTAATTTTCAAAAATGTAAATACATCCTGTAAAGTCCACTTTTAAATTTTAAACATTCCAGTTTTCTATTTAATGTTCAAACGGAAGGAGTGTAGTAAATGCAGCTTTAATAACCATTGGTTCCACAAGTAAATTTAAGATGTAACGCCGCCAGAATGAAGCAGTTGGTTTTGTGCTGAATAGCATCAATTTGATCTGGATTGAAATTATTTTCTAAATTTTCTATTTGGTTTCATTCTCTTGCCGGTTCATTGCACAAAATCTTATGGTTTAAAATATTAATCAGCAAAAGCTTAGTAAGCTGAAACTTAGTCTTAATACCTTCTTATAATCTTTTGGAGCTCATGGATGTTGTTGCTACTGAAACTTTGTTAGCCATTGGTCTGCAAGATCTATCTGTACTTAAAAATTTCTTCTTCCACTATTTCTTTCAGTGTTGATTTTTTGAGAAACCCTGAAAATAAAATGCCTGATTTGTTCTATTTTTACAATTAAAAACTGACCAGCTTGTCATAGTGACAGCAAATAAAGTTAGATATATCGTTATTCAGTTTGAAAAACGAGTTGTCAAATTGTGTAAAAACATATACTCCATGACATTGGATCCAACCAATGAAGAACAGGCATTGCACAACTCTTACACCCATATTCATAGTCGTTCGCCAGCGACTCGCCGGAGTTTTGCCACGCCCCTTACGAGAATTAACATTGCATAGTCGCTCGCGCATGCAGCGCTCCGCCGAAAACCATAGTAACGCGCATCCTTGGTTTTACCGGCGAGCGACTATGCAAGGTTAATTCTCGTAAGGGGCGTGGCAAAACTCCGGCGTTTCGCCGGCGAGTCGCTGGCGAACGACTATGAATACGGGTGTTAGTTTAATATTATACAGGGGCTCACTGTGTGAAATTTGTGTAGCATGTACAGTAAAGCAAAGTTCGGGCACTTTCCATTTTGGGAACATGGCCCGAGACAATGCTGCAAGTTATTTTCCGATTGGGCTATTAATGGGCATCGTCGCCGTAACAGATTATATCAACTTTATTTGCCAATCTGCAGTATCCTCGGTTGGTGTTTTTTACCTCCTTGATTATTAATTCCATCGCCAGATTGAATAACAGGAATTGTTGTAATGTGATATAAATATTAGAGATGATGTCACTATTAAACAAGCCTCCAAATTCAAATACTTAAGAGCTATTATAGGTAAAAATTATCTGGGAGAAGAAGAAATTAAACATCGATTTGAAGAAAGTTGAAAAGTAACTGGTTGTTTGAATTCGCTGTGGTGGGATAAACATATATGCTTTAAAAATAAGAAACAAATAAGAGAAGTTATGGTTGAGTCCGTCTTGTGCTACAGTTGCGATGTATTGAGTGTGAAAGCTGAAATGGAAAGCAAACTCATAACTGTGGAAATGGACTATTTACGTAGAAGTGCCAGAAAACCATGACGGGAACGACTCCCTAACAAAAACAGCAATATTAAGAGTGCAAGGGAACTGGTAACAGACAGAATAGAAAGAAGAGGTTTGAAATGGTGTGCTAGAAAATAGATGGCCTAAATGAGTTTTCCAGGAATGAAGGTATCAGACGAGTAATTGCAAATAGAAACTTGGATGAGGAACAAGCATTAGACAGAGGGGCATGGCGAAGGGATGCGGAAATGCGACATTAAGCTGTAGTGTCATTTACAATAACTTGTATTGCATATTACTAAAGCGTAGGGTAAAAATTCAGTATACGATCCGGTCGTATTTTTTCTCTAAAAAAACTGTACAGGAATAATATTCCCGTCCTAGGCAGGGCATATTTGAGTACTACCTAATTTTTTTAATTACTCCAATCGATCGGCGGAAAAATAGTATGTGTATCTTGGACAAAAAGCAACATTCCCAGACTCCTGTGTTCACAGTTGTCCGGGAATGTTACGCTTTTCGTCCTAGATACACAATGTACTATTGTTGAATATATAAAAATGTTAATAACAAAAACAACTGCAACTGCAACTGTTCAAAGTGATTTTTTCCCTTTATCGTTGTGTTCAGTACATATATATAATACACATATATTGCTGGTAGGGCCTGGAAACTTCAGAAAACATTACGGCGCCGACATAGTCTCACTTATAGTATAACGCGTCTCGTGCGCATGCGTAAGAATTCGAACTCCGCCTTTAGAAGCGAATTTTAAACTTGACCACTTCCCCATTGGGCGGGACCACTTCCCCATTGGGCGGACGACGCCGCCGCGCTTGCGCACAGCTCACCGTATACATGAAGGAGTTGGTTGTGTGTCTCACTTCATCGGCCAGTTTCCCACTCATAGCCGCTGGCAATATAGTAAGTATTAGATATATGGTTCAGTATTAAACATTCTGTCAAAGTTAAGTGATTCTGTCAAAACTGTATAGGTTATATTAAGTTTTGATGGCAGAATGTCAGTTGTACAACTGACAATTCAGTGGCTTTAGTACACTTGATAAAACCATACATACACAAGGCAAACAGACCCTGCGACATATTTTTTCCGCAATAGTACCTTAAATCACATTTTTACCTTATGACAAATAAAAGACTACGGCAGCAAATAGGGACATATATCTACGTTTCTTGGATCTGACAAAAGCTGTTACAATCAGAGTACCGAGCAAAACATTTACATACTTTGTAATGTAGTAAACATCGGTCATTTGGTTTTTACTTACCCTCCTCATCATCATCATCATTGGTGCTACAGCCAGCCTTTTGTTGGCCTTGACCTGCTCGACGACTTTCCTCCATTCCTTTTTGTCTTTTGCCTTAGTTCTCCAGTGTTGTACCCCTACTCACGCTAGGTCTGAGATGATATGGTCAATGAAATTGTTTCCTCTCCATTGTATATCCTTGCTGCTTTAATGACTCTGATTATGTCTGGTTCGTCGAATAGGTTGTAGAGCTCAACTTTGTATCGATGTCGCCAGTCGTTGTTCTCTTTTATATATATTCTTCTAAGGACCTTCCTTTCGAAATTTTCTAGGCTGGTTTCATCATTCTTTTTTATTGTCCAGGTTTCTGCGCCGTATATAAGTACCGGTCTAATTAGAGTATTATACATTGTACATTTTGTTTTGCTGGATATGTAGTTTGACTATTTGTGCTGACAGCTTATAGTACACTTTATTAGCTGCTATTATTTGCTTTTGTATTTCTTCACTATTATTATTATCACTATTTATTAACACACCTAAGTACGTAAATTCCCGCACCTGTTCGAAATGGTAACATTTTATCGCAAGCTATGCGTTTGCTGGGTTTCCTTTGTTTTGTTTGTTTATGCACATATATTTAGTTTAATGTTCCCATGTTTTTTGCTGCACCTTCGATTACAATAAACGCTACTTTGCTGTCCACTGTTGTTCTGCCGATAATATCCAGGTAGTCTGCGTAAACCACAATTTGGACAGATTTGTTAAAAATGGTCCGTGTAGTCTGAATTCCTGATTTCCTTATACACTTTCCAGTGGTAAGTTAAATAGGAGGCATGATAGTGCGTCTCCTTGTCCTAGTCCTTTATTCGATGTAAGGGGTGATGATAACTCATTTTGTATTCTTACCTGGCTCTGTACTTTATTCATAGTTAGTTTAGAAAGTGTGATAAGGTGTTTTTTGACACCTAACTGCTCCATCGCTTTGTACAATTGGTGCGTCATTATGTTTACTTCCCATGTTTATTCAATAATTTTCAATATTTGGTCCATTCCTTATTTAGTTTTGCATCTAATCCAAAAGATAAAAGATTTTAAAAGATATTTTACCTTCTATAAGATTACAATAAATTTGCTACCTTGTGAAAACTGTTCTATAAAAGTAATTGTGCAACGGAATTAATAAAATTTAATATGTAAATACTTTTAATGAGAATATTAATAATATTTAATATTTACAAACTAGCAATAGGTATATCAAAACTCAGCTACTTTACATGATAAATTATGGTATAGTCAATTTGAGAAAAAATAGCCAATGGTTAGAGTAGATCATTCTGAATCAACAAAAATAATTTTAGTTACTTAATTTAGTTAAAAAAGTAATTTATTCGCTAATCAAGTTGGCTAGTGCTATGTGGTTGATTTTCTTTCGCCTGTGCCATCGCCCACTCCACGAAATCATCAATTAATACAGGCCATGCACCTTCTTCATCGTAATTACTCATATCGTCTGATATTTGCCCAGCGAAATCTAGTAGTAAGTTCCATGTGTCTTTAGGAATTGATTTTTTGTGGTGTTCCTAATTAGAAAAATACAGTTTGCATAATTTCAACTAGTTTATACCTAACTTACCTGTAAAAATCTGCACCATATATCGAGAAATTTAAATTTTCCTCTTAAAACAATATGCCAATAAGCTATAGCCATATCAAGGTCTAATCCTTTTTGTCCAGGATTTTTTGCATAATTAAATGTAAATTGATAAAAATCTTTAAATTTAAAACTATCCTTTAATTCATTTTCTAAATTTGGCAGGCGAGCTTTTAGTTTTTCCACACCATCGCATCCTAGTTCCGTCATTCCGTTAACAAACTCTTCTTTCGTAAACTCACACTGTGTAGCCGCCTTAAATTTCCACGCTATTATTAATACCAGTTTAGACTCAGGCGACAGCCCGAGCTCATCTAGAAATTTCATGATCCCATCGGCTGTTATCTTATCGGGCTCTGTTGGGTCTTTGTAGCGGGAGTAGAGGGACTCCAATTTTTTCTTGTCCACATTCTTGGGTTCTCGAAAATAAGCCTCAGGATTTTGAAAGTAGTTGTCGGTGGCGAGATCCAATTTCCAGTCGTTCTGTGTCAGGCAATATATCGCAGTGTTTTCACCAGTTTGTGTAAAGGAGATGAACTTTTTTACTTTTTCCCGCGAAGACTTGAGTTTATGCTGCAAATAACTCGAA
>CALNHX010007736.1:0-69876 GCA_940337035.1 Agriotes lineatus | reverse complement strand
TAATACCATAACATAATTGTATAGTTTCCATAACGTATATAACACTGAACAGGGTGTAACTTGAAAACTAAGAGAGATAGAAGAATTCTGATAACATTTTTGAATTCAGAGGCAAAACTACAGATAGAAACCACTTCTGCTTGCTCTAGGACAAAAATGTGTATATCAGTGTTATTATTGCAGCAGTTGTGTGTATGTTTTATAGCCTGTTATTTTAAAGCAAGTGCGTTCAGTAAAGTGCGCCTCAAAGATAAAAAGAATGTCTACTTGGTTTGTTTTAATAATTGCTTCGAATTATTGGCGATGTTGCACCGAGCTGTTTGAAAACTGCCAACTAAAAGTCGATTTTACCCACTATTCTAGATAATAGAATATTATGCAACAAGTGTATTAATAGTCATTATATGTGGGTGATGCTATTGAATAATTTAGTAGTTTCTTAATAAATCCGTTTCCTAATTAATGTCATTAAAATAAAGGTAGCTCTTATGTAATAAGTACATGGCAGTAGAAAGAAAATGACAAGATAATAGCACAGCCTACTTAATTGCAAAACAAACCTAATTTTAAACGACCTGGGCATATATAAAGTTCTGAGCTACTCTACAGAGTGGTGTATACCCACGAGCAGGAATTTCAAATTTGCTCAATTTGCGGTTGTTAAAAGTGCAGTGTAACTTCAGTATCAGACTAGATAGATATTTAATTAAACTCTACGAGATTTGTTAAAATTTGACAAATTTACTATACGTTTGGTTTTTCTATTGTGTTTTTGTTATTAATTTCATATTAGTTTTTACCTTATTTCTAAAATTCATTGTTGGCTCTCATATATCTGCAAAATAAGGGAGAGTTGGAATTCCCAAGTAGACGAGTTACAGGTTTAATAAACCAAATCATTGTTCTAGTGTTAAATATTAACTTGGATAATGCAATCCATCACAAAAACAAACTTTCTAAAATACTCTTTGATACATTTTTTAAACGAATTCTAGCAAATATAGAAACTACATGGAAAGATTTACTTACCACAAATTCTTGGAGTACAACTATTGAAATTGTTTATGAATTCATTTAGAAGAAACTTAATACCTAAGAAGTACATGATTGTGTGAAGCCAAGAAATGTGACGAGAATTTTCAATTTCCTTCCAATACGTACGAGAGCCATTTTTATATACAGTGTGTCCACAGACTCATTCTCAACATGGGGATCTCCCTTAGTACGAGATATAGAGATTTGGTTAAATGGGATGAAATACTCCTTAGGTAAAGTTGCACCAAACCCCATAAATAAGCTTTGGATATTTAACGTAGTTCAGGCACTGACTGTAGCATTTTTTCAAATAATTCGTCTAGTTTAAGAGGAAGTTGAATTTAATTTGCACATTCTTGAGGCACTTTTTTAATAGGAATCTAGTGGTATACTCAGATTTTTGAAAACTTTTCATAGTTGAGTTACAGTGGTCAACCTCAGTTTTTTTCTTATGGGGCTCATAGTTGGCTGTGACACCATTAACATGAGATTTTTTTAGCTTTTCAAAACTTGTTATACTTAATATGAAAACTAACTGGGAAAAATGAAAAACTTCTTGTTAAGTTTGCCAGTTGAGAATGCTTTTAAAGCAGAAAACCTGTCTAGGGTAATATTAGTTTATTGACCTGCTGAATTAGAACAAGGGTTGCAAAATACGTAAATGACGTGTATCGACCGTCAGCAAAAAGCGATCACAACCCGGACTAGCTTAAACCTTCTCTCGATTCTTTGACATGGGTAAGGATCAAGCTATAGCTTTTAAGGTTATGAAAGTAACGCAAAATAAAATAAGGCGCCAGTGGTCGACCACAATAACAGAAAAAAAAGACCGTCGAACTTACAGTCTAAATAAAACTGCCTTGCCTTATTCGGCTTCTAGGTAGCTTACATTAACCTATATTCTAAAAAACAAGCAGGTGTTGGTTGGGTCAAATAAAACATAGTACACCAGTAGTAGGAAATGAGGCTTTAATAGCTAAACTGTTTGAATACAGTTGAATATAATATAATATCTAAATAAATATCGCCCTGAGAGCGATGTGTCGAATTTAGCTGACAATTTATCCAATCGGGACACAAAAAATCCTCTCAGTTTTATTGCCAACTCAATCAGTTATTGTTGATCGTACTGTAGTTTACCTTTCAGCCACCTGCCACTTTTAATTTGATCATCTCAACGCAGTCGCAAAAACCCTTGCTTTACAAATCAGCGCAATGGTGGCCATATTGTTTCAGAAATTGCATCGTTTAACGGAATATGGAAATTCATTAGATACAACTTTTTTGCAATTTTTTCCGTTAAATTTACGAAAACAATCAGAGACACAGCAGCGGACCATTGTTTTAACTTGGGCTTTAATAATTTACTTAATATTTAATAACGCAAGCACAACTTCTAACAATGCAACTCAAATACTAAACTCGTCCAAATAACATTACTTATTTTACCGAGCGAAGCGAGAGCTTTCGAAGCTGCTGGACGAAAATTAATTTCTGTCTATGTATGTATGTCCATACATAGCGGCGAAAGTTAGTGATGAATATTCATTTAAAAATACGCAGATGTTTTATCAAGTTTTGGAACGATGGCAACAGACTTAGATTTGACTGTGATGCAGCTTTCGTTACCAGGAGGACCAAATGCTCCCCAAAAAAAATGTCGAAAAAAACGACAAAAATTGTTTTTTTCTAATAAATGGCTTTAACGAATTTGACCATTTTCACAGATAAATTATATGCAGCATATTATTAACAAAATATGCCCATATATTGTGATAAAATGGGTCTATAAACTCCACGTTTTGGGCCAATAAATCTAATAATTGCTCGGCTCCTACTATCTGGTGCCTATTAAATGTAATGATTACCTGTTTGTGAATTTTAAATAAAATTCAATAAGTTAAATTGTGGCTGGTGAAAAGCGAAATGTAATTAATGCTTACACACATAAATGGTTACATGCTCCTTTTATATTTTATCCAATCTGTAAAACTGATTTGGCTGACTACAAGGCAAGCATGAAACTCAAATCTCATTGAGTTGGGATCATAAACGGACTTTATTTTATTCGTGAACTCAGTAGTTCGAATGCGCGGTTCTTGGTAGATCAAAAAATCCTTAGTTTGACAAATGACACAAAATGTTTTAAAAGTGAAATTACTGTGAGAAACGCGTCAGGCAATTATTCAAATTTTCGAGCTTGCAACAATTAGCACTGATTTGTTTCAGTGATGACGTAGGAAACCACGCCTTGCTTGTTTCGTGACTTACAAGGGACGCCAAAACGTGTATTTGTTTTTGTTCGCTTGGGTTCCCAGCCGAATTCGCACAAGCCACCGACGCTACTCTATTTTTGGAAAAACCGGGGCTTCGGGAAAATGCTAATCCACTTCGGAAAGGTTTCACCTCGGATTTCAATGCGTTTCCGACACTCTACACTTAAATTTGCAGGCTTTATCCTACCTCGTTTGCAGACTTCTAAGCTGCCCGTTGTGAATGCTGCTCAGATATTCTGCTGGAGATGGCCCCTCGCTGCAGAGGTTGTCTATAACGTTCTTGCAGTCCTCCCCGACGTAATGCAGTGCAGGCCTCTGGCTCTGGATTCTTACTTTTGCCGGGAACGATTATCGAAAACCCCAGCCGATGTCCTCGGAGAAGCGATTGGAGAATAAGTTAGTGCTGCGGAAACCTTTACAAACACTGTCACATATACTCTAAGATAAGCACAATAAAAGGCTTTTTTTATTCGTAATATGCTCGTTTAATGGTATAAAAATGTGTTTAAAAGTGGAACACAAATCTAACAAACTTCATGTAAAAATTAATTCAATTGTTCTCCTTGTTTTTTAACAAAACAGCATCAGGTTGCTAGGTTATTATGATTCTCTTATGTTAAAAGAAAGGTTACAAATGGAAGTAAATTTGAGTACTTAAATTATATTTACAATTTTCTTAAAACTCAATTATTGTTTTTAATCTTATAACTAAATCGTTCGGTAGTGCTGCACACACAAACGTTTTTATTTTTATTTTGTCATTGCTCTGCTTTGCACTATTACACTCTATTTTTATAAATGCACTAATTTTTGAGTTCACCATGTTCGCGTAATTATCTTTTCTCTTCTGTTGTCTTCTAGCATTGCTCTTTTGCAATATTTCTATTATATTATCCTGCTTAATTTACCTTTCTGCTTTTCTTACTAATTTCACTATCTTTTGTTTTTGACTTAACAAACTACACTACTTTTATAATGCAGCCAACAACCTTTTGTGTCAAATATATCTTATAATTGGTCTGGCTTTACATGTGCACAAACCTTATTCGAATTATATTAATTTAGTCACAAGCCAATCTAAACCCTTTGAAATTTGGTTTGCCTTTGCGTACCGTTCTCCAACTAATTTAATCTTTCTCGCATCTCATTATCAATGCATTTACTGTTTTACTTCAGTTTTAAAATTTGCAATCAGATAAAACATTTCAACTCTGGGCTTATCGAATCGGTCAATTATCTTGCGCTGCAAACAGAGCCAAGTCGTGGGCCTCATATTATCTCAATATATGTACTCCATTGTGTAAAAATATGCAAAACCTATGCAGAAAATTTAAAATCTGCATGTGCATATGCCATCTCATTTACTTTATGCAGAATTTTAAAACGTTTTTTCTACTACCACCACTAAAAGTAGGCCTTTTAGTGCTAGCTTTTTTCACTAAAAGTGACGTTTTATAATTTAGCTTGTTTAAAATGAGATCAGCTGTTTACTTTTAGCCCATGTGCTAAAAGTGAAGTGAGGTTATAAAACTACAATTTCGAACTGGAAGTGAGGTTGTAAAGTTATTGTAGTTACTTCTTCCGTTAGAGGTAAAGTGTTTTTTAAATAATTAAGGCGTTATGTAATGAATAAAGTCAGATGTGTACTATTAAAATTACTTTTGATAACTGACTTTGACAGTACTGGTTTCAGAAACATTTACCTGCGCGTTGTCAAATCGACATTTATAGATTAATAACAGAAATTTTAAGATTGTAGAAAAAAATTTGTATGCTAACTCGTGCTAAAAGTGTTAGTGCATTCGACATGTTATGAAACTCAGACTTCGGTTTCGTTTCATAATTTTCATGTATCGTGCATAAACATCAACTCTTATCACTTGTTGCATAAATAGCTATTATCTACAACAGTGTGTAAAATTGCCTTTTAGTTGGCAGTTTTAAGTTTGTAAAACGACAGTTTAATAACAGGTTTTCATTAGTTTACGTAGCCAGTAGTAACGTGTATTAGTAGTAGTAGTATTAGGCACGTTGTCAGAAGCAACGTGTTTTAAAAATTTTAAAAACGCAAAATTACGACCGTTTGCTGGTAATCCAAATTTACATTTAATTTTTTTTTATATTGACCGTGTTTTCTAGATTCTATCGTAGATAAAATATTGTACGGTACACATGTGTAAAGCATATTTAGTCACACGCCTGGCTTAAAACGCTCGCTCACTCGCGTTTTAACCCTACCCCACTCGTGACTAAACAGTAGCTTTACTCACTTGTATCGTAAATTACTATTAATTAATGGTTGCTTCATTATAAACCTATAATAAAATTTAAAAAGAAAGTATACGTATCTAATGTTTTATTTTACTAATTTTAATAGTTCTTACAATAATTTACATCCTAATTAATGAATTAGTTCGATAAAAAATGAGAGCGTGTTTAAGTTTATGGCTTTGTATACATTAGTAGACAGATTTTAAAATGTTTGCATAATCCTTGTCGAAAGCAACAGGCTGTCATTTGTCGTATGTAATTCCAATTTATAAGAAATATTTTAGTCACTTTTTGTTAGAAAATCATGATTTACTTGTTTTCTTGGAAGATTGTCAGCAAATACCACTTTCACGTTATTTTTTACGTTCCGAATATCTGACAGCAGTCCTATGAAATTTTTGCCAAACAAATAATAGATTTATGCTATAATATACATTAAACTGCTTAAATATGCAAGAAATGCTTAAATATGCAGTAATTAATTAGTGTGAATTAACTGTAAAAGTTCCAATTCGTTCCAATTATGCTCGTCAAATTGATAGTATTTTTTTTTAAATTTAATTTTAGGAATTAAGGATCTTAACGTAGGTTCAGCTTGCCAGTGTCAACTTGTCATTTACGTTACGTAGGTACCTTGTACATTTATGGCGTAAGAAATGTTTTCAATGGAATATAAGTGTCGGAATAGTTATAAAATATAACTTTATTGTGTTTTCTTACTTTATAGATAACATTAAACAAATTTATGACAACAATAAAACTACCAAGAAAATATCCTAACTTCATGACACATGTTTACTGCCTTCCTGGATTGCATTCTTTAGAACTGAAGTTGATGAATCTGGGTTTCATTGCAAATAGTATTTTGAGTTGCATAACGTCGTTCGCTGTTTTAAAAATAGACTATTTCTCTCACACACTTTAAGTCAATAAAATATTTTAAATTTTTGAGATTCGTCCAATCAGATCCCTAATATGCAATAATTCTGCACTAGTGCAAATTGCGTCGTTTTCCAACAGGTGATGCCCATGAATGAATTAACGATATTCCCACTGTCCCTACGTACTATCTATCAAAACCACTGCCAAATTAGCCAAATAACCTGCAAAATACAGGCATGGTATGCACTAGGGATATTACTAATGTGTATATTCCAGTCCTTATTTATCCAAAAATTACTAAGGGAAAGATATCTCGCGGGGCATCTTTCCATGAAAATCTACAGATTTGTTCTATAAAGTTTTAGAATGACGTTACCAGACTTTGGTTTCACTGCGATGCACCGTTCAGTGTGAGGAGACCAAGAATTTTTTTCTGAAAAATTACGATTTTGATCATCTTCACAGACAACATTTCCCTTTTACTCGTAAGTGATACGCCATAGTCAGCAGCTACCCACAAATTCCAGGGAGAGCGATATCTGGATGGAGGGGGGCGAATTTCATACAGACAAATGGAGATGTTACAAATATGTTCTATGAAGCTTTGAAACGATGGTACCAGACTTTGCTTTCCCTATGATGCACCGTCCGGTGTGGGGAGGCCTAAATAACCCAAAAAATATCGAAAAAGGAAAAACCGATTTTTAAAATGAAAAGGTTTCTATGTTGTCGAGATATCAACTTAAATCTTAGAATTCGTATGTTACGTTGTTATGTTTTCTCCACGTTATTGTATGGCATGGAAGCGTGGACATTAAAACAGATAAACATGGACAGAAATAGTGACTAATAGAGAAGTACTGCTAAAAATGGAAAAGGAATGTGAAATAATAAAAACTATAAAAAGGAAAAAAATTGAATATCTGGGTCATATTATGAGGAGAGAAAAATAATTGTTACTGAGGCTTATAATACAAGGAAAGATCAAAGGAAAAAGAAATGTAGGTCGAAGAAGAACTTCCTGGCTACGCAATCTACGAGAGTGGTACGGTTGTATTTAGTTCCAACGACTGTTTCGAGCTGCTGTTGATAAAGTGAAAATTGGAGTGATGATTTCCAACTTCCGATAGGAGACGGAACCGGAAGAAGAAGAAGATTCTTAAAAAATCTCAAAAATGACTAAAGATTTTTTGGTCATTTTCACAGATGACAGTTTCCTCTTACTCGTAAGCGATACCCCATAGTTAGTACCCACCCAAAAATTCCAGGGAGAAGATATCAGTACCGAGCTTTTGGGGTATGAAAACTTCAGTTGCACGTGGTCTATCGATCGCAGGAATACTAGTATTCTGACAGAATTAATTCACTGAACGATGTCATTTCTAAAACAATATTGCCGCCGTTGCGGCAATCTATAAACCAAGTGTTTTTTTCGACTGCTTTGGTTGATTTGTACTTGCGTACTTCTCTATTTTTCGAACATTTTTCAATTTCAGTTTATTGTGAACTAGGATGCCTTGATGTCAATTTGACATATCTGTCATTTAACAGGGTATGGAGACAAATAGCTTTAATTAAACATTAACGCCATAGTTTTACTACAAAATGGCATCTAAGTTGGACCATCGTGAAGTGTTGGCATACTTAAACGAGCTAGGATATAGAAACATCACAGCCAAGCAGCTTAAAGACTTCATGCGCGGTATTTTAAAAATCTAATTTAAAAAAAATATTTTGTCTTATTTTAGTTTATAGATCTCAAGAAATTAATTACATATGAAGAAAGATACAGCCTGGAAAATATTGAAAATATCCCGCCAGAATTTCCATATAACGAAAACGTGTCATCAGAAGTTTCTGTCCCACTAACATTTAAGAGGCGCAAGAACAAGAAAGGTATCGTATCTCTTGAAATTAAAAATGCTGTGCCAACCTGCCATGGCGTCAATCACAACGAAAATAAGCTGCAGTCGTTAGACTCGCATGTTAGTACAATTAGCCAAAGTGACTCAGATACTGTCAGACAAAAAGCTTATTTTCGGCAATCGGAAGTGACAAGCAGTAGGGAACCATCAGAGACGTCTTCAAGCAGGAGCAAAGATCTTATACCAGGTATAGGATCCTTGAGTAGAAGTCGTGTAAGATCCTTGAGTACGAGCCCCAGAAGGACGAAATCTTGCGAACCTACCGTTGCAAAATCAAAGGCTACAATTAAGTTAAAGGGAAATATGAAATATAACGCATCTTGTAAGAAATGTTTTAAACTAGATAGAGCGTGCTTAAACAATTGCACGCGCTGTTCAAGTGAATATAGTCCAGGCGGTCTATATTGTTCCATGTCATGACACTGGCTCTGATGCCAAATTTTCTACTACGCCATTCCACAACAACCTAGGTCTTAAAAACATTCAAATATATATTACGTTAATAGTATATTACTCTACAAATTGAGAAAACCGCCATACGAGTTCTGAAAAATCACTTTTCTAACGTGTTGAGTATACTATTTTATCGCATTTCATAAGGAATGTAAAATATTAAATTTTTACATACAAGTGACACTAACTGTCAAAACATAACCAAGATGAGCATAACTCATTCCTATGTACTAAAGCACAATAAGCAGCTCCAGTTGATGTTATGCGTTTGGCAGTACTGAAGTGTGTTGTTGGTGACACTGTAAGTCTATGTCAAATTCGAGGTTAGCAGGTTAGGTTAATCTATGTCAAAACTGACGCAAAACCTAACATACTAACCTCGAATTTGACATAGACTTACAGTGTCACCAACATCACACTTCCGTATTGCCAAATGTAAAACGAATCGCCATTGCTAGGGATAAAAGTGTTGCTAATGATAAAAGTACCACATTTATTATCGATTTTGACTGAAGAAATTTCCAAATGAAATGCGATAAAAATTATTTTGACAATTCAGTTCAAAAATGCCTTACTGCGTACCAAGCTGCAAATCAAATTAACTACGCTTCCATATATTATAGTGTCCAAACTTCCATCGAATGAAAGAGGGACACAAAATGATAACAAATTTTGAACTGATAGAACTGGCGCATAGAAAGATTAGTGTTATTGCGATTTACTTGCAATCGAGAATTAGATACCTACCAATTGTTTTTAAATCGAATAATACGCTGAAGTGGCGTAGTACCATGTAGACAGCAACGATTTTAAACACTTTTTATCAACTGGCATGTATCAGAATGACAGGGACAGTGCACTGACAGATTGTCCGTTTAGTGACCAAAACTAGTAATCTTTTGTTAACGGTTGGCAAGGTCATGTTGCCAGATTGTGGTAGGCCATTCCAAAGGTCACTTTATAGGCCCAGTGTCATGGCCTGGAACAATATATACCGCCTTGATAGAGTCCATTTTAATTTTCTTACGATGTATAGTAATCATGAAAAATTTCGAACTCGAGATTTTTGCTGAGTGATGATGCAAAGTGATGTCTGTCTGTGAGTCTATCAATCTGTAAGTGCGTGAGTCTGCGAGTCTGTCTTATGTCATCTCTACAGTCCAGATGGTTTAATTGATTAATCTGAAAATTTATTTTTGCCTTCTAAATATAAGTTCGGAGATCTCAGAGATATTTGACTAAAATCAATCAACCGGAAGTAGCACTTGACTCATTTTTTTTCGTTTACCGGAAAATGTTTATAATTGTTTGATAAAAATAATATTCTTTAGAACAAGATAATGTATTATACAATTATCTACAACTTTTGTTTAAAACGGTTTTTTGAAGTTGTATCATACTGCAACCGATAAATTATGGAATAAACCACGGTTGTTATGAATCATAACGGCCTTAGATGTCTTAAAATCCTCGCTCTACGAGCTGGGATTTCAAAACAACATCTGGGGCAGTTATGATAGTCATAACATTCCTAGGTATGTTAATAGCTATAACAGACCTTTCTGCATGATACTATTTATAATAACATGTGAGCAAACGAAAATGAAATCAAGTTTGCCTTTGAAAATTGAGGCGTCGATTATTATTAATTCACATTATGTTGATGTTCTAGAGTGAAATTTATATAGATACATCACCTAAACCATTGCATAATTGTCACCGACTGTCATGTCAACATTAACATAAAAACCAACACTTTTAAACAATGTTACAGCTGCTACATCAATAATTTCGATTATAAAAATGTTTTGTTCTAGACCTAGACTATATAATTTATTGTAATTTAAAATTTGATAATTTAAACCACTTGACATTCTACTATAGTAATAACTGTCATATTTAATTGAAAAATATCAGAATTAATAGAGCACATGACTTAATTTTTTCTAAGCCAAGTTTGATTTCGTTTTCATTTGCTCACATTATACCTCTTAAATAATGCACAACACTACATCCCGTGTTAAACCGGCAAAAGTACTAAGGCTGCATTCAACGGTTTACTATTTTTGGGTTTTTGTAAACAAACTTTCCATTACTTTTAATAAGGATATTATCACAGAAAACAATTACTTATTATGCTTATTCGTTGTGATTTTTAAAACTACGAACACAAGTACATTTGATTTAATAATGAGGTTTCATTACTGCCTCACTGAATGGTTTCACGGTTGCCAACATGCTCCGTTTGAACACACCCTTATTATTTCTGTGACAATGGTCTACTATGCAGCAGTCTTACATTTTAAATGCGGCATACGCCATGGGCTACGGCTAGTGTTATAATATATACACTCACCGGCACGAAAAACGGAGCATTTGCATTTTTTGATTAGATTTAAAATTGTATCTCTTTGTGATGATTTATTATTACATTTATTATTATACATTTATTATACATTTAACATTATAACATGTATAATAAATGTATAATAATAAATGTAATAATAAAACATCACAAAGGGATACAATTTTAAATCTAATCAAAAAATGCAAGTGCTCCGTTTTTCGTGCCGGTGAGTGTATATATATATATATATTTTTTTTTGGGGAAGTTAAAGGAAGCTATAGTATTCGTAATTTCTTCGAACTCGAGGTTATTGCGGAAATATCCGATTTCGTGTCTTCTGACTCAGATAAAATGGTTTTCGAAGTGATGTCTGTCTGTGAGTCTTGCAATCGTGAGTCTGGGCCATCTTTACATCTCACATAGTTTAATCGATCGGTCAGAAAATATCTATCTGCATTTTTAATATAAATTCGGAGATATTAGTGATTTGCGGCTAAAATGGGCCAATCGAAAATGATACATTACTCTTAGTTTTTTTCGTTTTCGGGTAATTTTTATAATTGTTTAATAAAAATCAAATTCTTTCGAACAAGATCATACACTATGCAACTTATGATCATTAGTTGTTTATAGTTGTATCTAAAACAGAAAATCATTTCGCACTCGAGATACAAAGTTTGTCCGGCCATTTTTTATTTTTCTTGAATTCATAGAGTTACATTACCATTTCGTATAATTGTGGGACAGAGTTGGCGAGCCTGCCTGTATATCGGGGCCATCTTAATCATAACTTATCGTTATCGTATAACGCTTCAGCTTCTCGCATCAAAGAATAATTCAGACAGGAGCATGGCTTTTGGCTTCAGTTAAAGGTTTAGCTCACCGCGGCAATCTTTACATCGTTGTTTCATGCAGCTGCGTGTCCTTCAGTTGTAAGAACGTCTATTGTGACTCAAAATTTAACCCATGAGAGCAAAGAGTATAGCTTCTACCTCTGTCGCTTGCTAGCAATCACGCGTTGTCGGTTCGAATGCGGCTTGTGCTGTGATTGGACACACCTGGCCCGCGTGCGCCCGGCAACGCTAGCCAAAAAACGTGGCCTGTATCGCTTCGAGGTATTCAGTCTGGGCTCGCGGCAGAGTCAAGTCGAGATAGTGTGTTTGGTGGGCGTCTTCACGCTTCAGGCGTGGAGGCGTTCTATATTCCTTTTGTGCTGGTTCAGCAGAATTTTGTTGTGTTTTCTTCTTGTGGCAGACGGCGCTTTGGCTGCTGTGTTTCTTTCGAGGTGTTGGTGAGGTCCAGTGTGCCGGTCTAGGCCACTCAGTACTTTCGGAAGCCTGTGACCTGTTTTAATCCGTCTCTTTGAGCAGGATACTCTCTCGAGTGAGCTACTTAGCTGCCGTACCGATGTTTCAATTTGCCAAAGGGGCAGAACGCATCTGGTTCCGCGATTAAGCTGGGGATATTCTCTTGGACGCCGTTGCTTTCACGTGCACCATCTCAACAGTAGCAAAGCGACATGTCGAAGCCCGCCAACTTACGCCGCCGCGTCTTGAGGCTGACCCACTATTAAGGTAGTGTTCACTTTGTTGTAATTAATTTTTGTGTAACAAACCTGTTTACCGCAAGCTGATGTTTGTATTGCATTAACGCTTGCTTAATTGCCGTCCGATACTTCTTGCAAGCCTAATACATTCAACACCAAATGAACATTTGTGTAACAAACCTGGATGCCGCAAGCGGACATTTGTATCGCATTAACGCTTGCTTAATTGCCGTCCGATACTTCATTCGGACCTAGTACATTCAAGTGCAGATTTAACTTTTATGTAGTAAACGTGCTTGTCGCCAATTGACATTTCAATATAATCGAAGTTGACTTATTGCCCGCCCGACGTTCAGTCGAGGCGAGGTACACTCACTGGTAGAAGTTAACCTTTGTTGTACGAGTTGTATTTTTTTGTTTATGAATTAAGGCGCTTTCCAGCTTGGTTGATTCCGTTAAGTATTTATTCTTTTCACTGTGCCAAATTGATGTACGTGCCGACCCCGTCGGTACAACTGTAAGTTTTTCGGTCATGCGCAGTGGCTCAATAGATGTATTAACTGATTAACGACTTATGATTTTTCCTTTCTCTTGTGCATGTTTGTTTACAGGGTGACTGAGTCACTGTGTCAAGATCGATGTAAGGTAAGGCCCGGACGTGGTGAATGAGCGTTGGCGAGCTTGTCGCTTCGCTGTAATTTCCAGAAGTAGTATTTGAATATGTTTTGCCGCGTTTGACCTTCAAGGTTAGGTTAAGCGTGGGTCTCCTTGCTTGGACCTTGTGGCGCTCTTTTATTTGGTAACATTCTATACATATCAACACACTTGCCCTGTGGTGTCTCGTTTAGGACCACGCCCCCTCCCTGAGCGTATTTGAGCCACGGCCTTTAGCCTGTTTCTTACGATTTCCAGGGTGCACGTTTCCCTCATCCGTGAGTGTCCTTAAAAATCAATTTGATACTGTAACAAGTTTTTTTGAAAACTGCATTTATATTAAGCAAAATTGAAATAAATTGATAACATAAATGTATTTGACAGATTATGAATAATTAGAAAATTTATGTCGTGGTTTCATTGGAATCGTAATTTACATATCGTAAGATACTAATTAATTAATAAAATATAGCATAATAATATGGTTAATACTAACTGTAATGTTTGATGCTTTCGCGATTACTCGAATTGTCACTATTAGAATTAAATTCCGGCTTAGACCGATTCGTCTTTGTAGATAAACACCTAGCATTTGCTGGTTTAATGTGCCTAACACATTATGAACTCAAGCAAGGGTTTGTGCTCTCTGCTCTGTCAGAGCAACGTTAACTCTGATGCAAGCTGCAATGTCTTGCAAAACGTTAGTCTATATGGGTGCATAAACAGTCAAAATGCCAAATATGCCTAAGTAGCCTTGTTCACAAGGTACTTTAATAACACGGATCAAATCATGGGTGGCTCGTAAAAGTTCACAAGCCACCAAAGAATATAATCGTTACACAAACCCTTGCTTGAGTTTACAAGGTGTTAGGCATATTAAGCCAACAAATGCTGGGTGTGTATCTAGAAAGACGACGCGGTCTAAGCCGAAATGTAATTTTAATATTAATAAAATTAACTGTTTAAGTTAAAATAAAACATTGGTACATATGTTGATTCTTTTTATTCAATAAATATTATCGATATTTTCTTAGTCACCCGATCGTAGCGCAACTTTATCTTATCCGTACCTGTGCAGACGCTGTCGCTATACAAGACACTGACCAATCCCATGCAGTTGCCGAGGGATCCGCGATCCACGTGTCTGTCGATCACGCAGTAACCAATGTTTAGACACGCTCTATCTTGAAAATCGATGACTTGATAAAATACATTTTAGGAAAAATTGAGTATGAAATTTTTTAGTCATACTCCCACGAGAACCAGTTAGAAATTTTAAAAGTGATCCCGTGGCACTTTATTATAAATACCAAAGAGGATGGCAAAAGCTGCATATTCCTGGTGAAAGTAGTCATTCTCAGTTACGGTGGGCCATACGGGGATACATGTTAGGACAATCTAGCGTAAGTATTGTAAAAGAAGCGAAACATTGATAAATTAAAAACGTTTCCTATTTTTTATTATTTTAGGCATCTTCTACGGATGTAATTTCTAGACGAAGCAGAATTGCTAGGTGAAATTTGACAAAGGCAATGTGTCTGCCAAACAAAGCGTTACAGCTACTTTTGTTTATGATCTTGCACTGTTGAAGTAGATTGATATTTCTAATTTTGCTTAGTTCTTAAGAACAAAATGGTTATTGTTAATAATATGTGTGTTAATGTATTTTAAAAACAAAGATAGATAAATATAATCGAAATAAGTAATGTGTTTTTATTTATGCTGATTTAGATTGTTGTTTGAATTTATATTTTCATTAAATCAACATAGCAGAATCTTGATATGTCTTATAAAACCTAAGTTACAGCAAGTAACTATTGCCTTTTAACAAACTCGTATTCTGACAATTTCAATATTTTAAAACAATGTCTTACTTTGTCAGGCCATTTTTAATTTCAATAGTCACGTGACCATTTGGAGTATTTTTGGTACAAACATGCGAGTTTGCTTGTATATAGGTTTCTTTTCAGTCATATTTTCTCGTATAGTACATCAGCTATTTGTCTCGTATAGTAGTTCAACTAATTGCATCCAAAATTCTAAATATTTGTCATGCACGCAACTCCGCACCCCTCTGGGCTCTAGCCGTTTCATTTGCAGCTGCACTTTGTTTCGTCCTGTTTGCATAAATTTCAAAACATAGCCCATTGGAGCGAGCGAGATATTTTTTCTGAAGAGTGTAACTTCCATCGCACTCTTTCATTGAGTCGAGTTAACGAAATGCTCATGCTTGCTCGTCATTGATCACAGCCTCACGTCGCAAGGCGAGCGCATCTGTCTGGAATTTAGCTTGGCTTCTCTTTGGGAGTCAGTCTTCGGCCATCTTCATAAGAGCGTTTGCGAGTGTTGGCTCTTGGTAGCCGCCGTGCCTTCGGGCACATGGTTTCCTATAAGTAGACCGATATTCAGGGCCGTAGCTACCACCGGGGCAGCCGGGGCAGCGCCCCGGGGCCCCCGAACATAGGGGGCCCCCGAAGACGGAGGAAGTTACTTCACGAAATTTTCTTAAAAAAGTTTTGAACCGAACTTAGCCTGTTTAAACATTAAATACAGTTTTATGTTAAACCCAATGTGACAAGTAAATATGTGTTTTCTCAGTTTTAAATGTGCATTCTGCTATCTTAACAGAAAACACACCAAATAGTAACCCCATTAAAACGGCTTACTAAATGAAAGTGGTGTAGAGGTAAAGGGGAAGATACTGTGGGGGCCCCATAATTATTTGTTGCCCGGGGGCGCCTAAGCCTATAGCTACGGCCCTGCCGATATTTCTGAAATTTTGCATGGGGCCATAATTTTACATTTTGAATAACTTTCCTTCATAACATTTTAACGTATTTAGAACAAAAAAGGCAGTTTACCTGAAAAAATAAAGTTTTCTATGTACCGCTCGTGAGGGCTTATGAAGACCAATCCAATATTTTAGTATTAAGGTTTTCGATTCAAAATTGTACAAGGAATATTCCGATAATTTGTATACACCCTGTATATAGAAGGTAGTGGACGGAGGCCACTAAGCAACACAGCTATCATAATGATTAAGTACCTCCAAATTATTTTAAATAGATGTCGCGCCGCCCATTGCCTCCTATATGTTACTGCGAAATAAATAAGAACTATCTAAGCGGTCCGGGACGGGTAACGACGACAAACCTGATGTGGCCATTAAAGTAAAAAACAAAATAACTGTACTCAATAAGGGAAAATGCAATGGATTCGTATGGATTGATCTACCAGACACCCGCATATACAACTGTTATTAAACAAACAGTAGCTTAGAGGAGTATGAGAAAGAACTCTACGAATTAGGGTTCACAGAAAGAAGCCATCATAGCGGGCGACCTCAATGCAAAAGCCCCAGAGTGGGGAGGAGTTAAAGAGGATGAGCGAGGATTATTACTTAGAGAATGGGTAGCCGAACACGATTTGGTAATCATAAACGAACCGGGAATTCCAACGTTTAAAAGACGCGATTACGGCTCAACACTCGCGAGAATAATACGAGTCCAAAGACAGGCGGCAATAAGGATATCCGCCGCCTATAGAACAATCTCGGTTGACTCGGTGCGAGTTATAGCAGGTACTCTACCAATAGAGCTCCTGGCCACTGAGAACAAGGAAATATACTATGGAGAAGATAAACAAATTGCTAGACAACGGCTGATAAACAATTAGCAGAAGATCTGAGATGACTCACAGAAAGGCCGCTGGGCAAAGCGGCTGATCCCGATAATCGAACCTTGATTACTACGGGAACACGGAAAGGTGGGACATTACATGACCCACGTTTTGTCGGGCCACGGCTGCTTCGGCAATTACTTACAAGGGATAGGTCGCGTAACAACAAACACCTGTATGTGTACTGTGACGAGCTAGACAGCGCGGAACACACGGTATTCTACTGTGGGAGATGGACCGAAGATAGAAATAGATCCACTGCTCTACTAGAAGACAAAATAAACCCAGATACAATAACACAATAATAGGTCAAATGCTGGAGTCGGAGGAGAAGTGGAGCATAATCGAAAAATTAATTTCGATTATCATGAAACAGAAACTAGAGGACGAACAAACTAGACAAGAAGAATAGACTTAGATAAATGCAGATTGAGACAGCACCCCCCGATGTATGCGTGAGCGGTTGAAGGTAGTTTTTTGAAGATTTCCCTTTTTCCATTAAAAAAAAGTAGTCTATTATGGTTATTCATTCAACTGTTCATGCCTAATTTATATGTATTTACTTGCTAATGCAGTACCGCTTGGTAGATGATATTGATAATCAAATTCATGTAACTGTTCAGGCCTAATTAGTAAGTTGCGGATCCTAGGTAAAATACCTTTTCTGACTATTGTAGGTATAGAATACATAACTGTATATAAATCCGTTTCACGAAAATTTTTATCATTTAATAGGAATTTGATATTACCTATAATACGTATTTCAAGTTTTTTTAACCTAAACTCAGATATTATATCACCTGAAATAGCTTGTTTAATTTTTTCTGTTTTCTTATTATTTAGATTACCTATTACTGTAGAAGATAAACAATATATGCACAGATAAATGATACCTACTCATTTACGCCAGAAAATGTTGAAATGTATTTTATTTGTTATGCTAACAGTAGCAAATAAATTTAGTTTAATGTTTAGATTTTGTTCTATTTTAATTTTCTTTGACCTATTTTAAGTATCCAGTCCTGGTTTTTAATAACCTATTTTAGGTACCTAAAAAGATGTTTTTTACAGCGGTGTGAAAACAGCAGCCAAAAGATAGCAGCCAATTTTAACGACGATACCCGAAGCAACCACAAAATCAAAAGATGTAGATAGCCACACAACAATATCCTAACCACTAAATAAAAGCTCTAATACATGCAAGCCGTCGAAGGGGGTAGCAGCCAACCCCAAAATATTCAAAAATTAATTACGAGAAAACTGTACATGGTGCCACGATTAAACTTATACATAAATTAAGTTGCCCCATAACCAATCGAACAGTGCCCCTGCCAAACACTCGCAAGCCGTCGAAGAGGGTAGCAGCTAACCCCAAAATATTCAAAAATTAATTACGAGAAAACTGTACATGGTGCCACGATTAAACTTATACATAAATTAAGCTGCCCCATAACCAATCTAACAGTGCCCCTGCCAAACACTCGCAAGCCGTCGAAGGGGGTAGCAGCCATCCCCAAAATATTCAAAAATTAATTACGAGAAAACTGTACATGGTGCCACGATTAAAATTATACATAAATTAAGTTGCCCCATAACCAATCGAACAGTGCCCCTGCCAAACACTCGCAAGCCGTCGAAGAGGGTAGCAGCTAACCCCAAAATATTCAAAAATTAATTACGAGAAAACTGTACATGGTGCCACGATTAAACTTATACATAAATTAAGTTGCCCCATAACCAATCGAACAGTGCCCCTGCCAAACACTCGCAAGCCGTCGAAGAGGGTAGCAGCTAACCCCAAAATATTCAAAAATTAATTACGAGAAAACTGTACATGGTGCCACGATTAAACTTATACATAAATTAAGCTGCCCCATAACCAATCTAACAGTGCCCCTGCCAAACACTCGCAAGCCGTCGAAGGGGGTAGCAGCCATCCCCAAAATATTCAAAAATTAATTACGAGAAAACTGTACATGGTGCCACGATTAAAATTATACATAAATTAAGTTGCCCCATAACCAATCTAACAGTGCCCCTGCCAAACACTCGCAAACCGTCGAAAGGGGTAGCAGCCATCCCCAAAATATTCAACAATTAATTACGAGAAAACTGTACATGGTGCCACGATTAAACTTATACATAAATTAAGTTGCCCCATAACCAATCTAACAGTGCCCCTGCCAAACACTCGCAAACCGTCGAAAGGGGTAGCAGCCATCCCCAAAATATTCAACAATTAATTACGAGAAAACTGTACATGGTGCCCCGATTAAAATTATACATAAATTAAGTTGCCCCATAACCAATCTAACAGTGCCCCTGCCAAACACTCGCAAACCGTCGAAAGGGGTAGCAGCCATCCCCAAAATATTCAACAATTAATTACGAGAAAACTGTACATGGTGCCACGATTAAACTTATACATAAATTAAGTTGCCCCATAACCAATCTAACAGTGCCCCTGCCAAACACTCGCAAACCGTCGAAAGGGGTAGCAGCCATCCCCAAAATATTCAACAATTAATTACGAGAAAACTGTACATGGTGCCACGATTAAACTTATACATAAATTAAGTTGCCCCATAACCAATCTAACAGTGCCCCTGCCAAACACTCGCAAACCGTCGAAAGGGGTAGCAGCCATCCCCAAAATATTCAACAATTAATTACGAGAAAACTGTACATGGTGCCACGATTAAAATTATACATAAATTAAGTTGCCCCATAACCAATCTAACAGTGCCCCTGCCAAACACTCGCAAACCGTCAAAAGGGGTAGCAGCCATCCCCAAAATATTCAACAATTAATTACGAGAAAACTGTACATGGTGCCACGATTAAACTTATACATAAATTAAGTTGCCCCATAACCAATCTAACAGCGCCCCTGCCAAACACTCGCAAACCGTCGAAAGGGGTAGCAGCCATCCCCAAAATATTCAACAATTAATTACGAGAAAACTGTACATGGTGCCACGATTAAAATTATACATAAATTAAGTTGCCCCATAACCAATCTAACAGTGCCCCTGCCAAACACTCGCAAACCGTCGAAAGGGGTAGCAGCCATCCCCAAAATATTCAACAATTAATTACGAGAAAACTGTACATGGTGCCACGATTAAACTTATACATAAATTAAGCTGCCCCATAACCAATCGAACAGTGCCCCTGCCAAACACTCGCAAGCCGTCGAAGGGGGTAGCAGCCATCCCCAAAATATTCAAAAATTAATTACGAGAAAACTGTACATGGTGCCACGATTAAAATTATACATAAATTAAGTTGCCCCATAACCAATCGAACAGTGCCCCTGCCAAACACTCGCAAGCCGTCGAAGAGGGTAGCAGCTAACCCCAAAATATTCAAAAATTAATTACGAGAAAACTGTACATGGTGCCACGATTAAACTTATACATAAATTAAGTTGCCCCATAACCAATCGAACAGTGCCCCTGCCAAACACTCGCAAGCCGTCGAAGAGGGTAGCAGCTAACCCCAAAATATTCAAAAATTAATTACGAGAAAACTGTACATGGTGCCACGATTAAACTTATACATAAATTAAGCTGCCCCATAACCAATCTAACAGTGCCCCTGCCAAACACTCGCAAGCCGGCGAAGGGGGTAGCAGCCATCCCCAAAATATTCAAAAATTAATTACGAGAAAACTGTACATGGTGCCACGATTAAAATTATACATAAATTAAGTTGCCCCATAACCAATCTAACAGTGCCCCTGCCAAACACTCGCAAACCGTCGAAAGGGGTAGCAGCCATCCCCAAAATATTCAACAATTAATTACGAGAAAACTGTACATGGTGCCACGATTAAACTTATACATAAATTAAGTTGCCCCATAACCAATCTAACAGTGCCCCTGCCAAACACTCGCAAACCGTCGAAAGGGGTAGCAGCCATCCCCAAAATATTCAACAATTAATTACGAGAAAACTGTACATGGTGCCACGATTAAAATTATACATAAATTAAGTTGCCCCATAACCAATCTAACAGTGCCCCTGCCAAACACTCGCAAACCGTCGAAAGGGGTAGCAGCCATCCCCAAAATATTCAACAATTAATTACGAGAAAACTGTACATGGTGCCACGATTAAACTTATACATAAATTAAGTTGCCCCATAACCAATCTAACAGTGCCCCTGCCAAACACTCGCAAACCGTCGAAAGGGGTAGCAGCCATCCCCAAAATATTCAACAATTAATTACGAGAAAACTGTACATGGTGCCACGATTAAAATTATACATAAATTAAGTTGCCCCATAGCCAATCTAACAGTGCCCCTGCCAAACACTCGCAAACCGTCGAAAGGGGTAGCAGCCATCCCCAAAATATTCAACAATTAATTACGAGAAAACTGTACATGGTGCCACGATTAAACTTATACATAAATTAAGCTGCCCCATAACCAATCTAACAGTGCCCCTGCCAAACACTCGCAAGCCGTCGAAGAGGGTAGCAGCTAACCCCAAAATATTCAACAATTAATTACGAGAAAACTGTACATGGTGCCACGATTAAAATTATACATAAATTAAGTTGCCCCATAACCAATCGAACAGTGCCCCTGCCAAACACTCGCAAGCCGTCGAAGAGGGTAGCAGCTAACCCCAAAATATTCAAAAATTAATTACGAGAAAACTGTACATGGTGCCACGATTAAACTTATACATAAATTAAGTTGCCCCATAACCAATCGAACAGTGCCCCTGCCAAACACTCGCAAGCCGTCGAAGAGGGTAGCAGCTAACCCCAAAATATTCAAAAATTAATTACGAGAAAACTGTACATGGTGCCACGATTAAACTTATACATAAATTAAGCTGCCCCATAACCAATCTAACAGTGCCCCTGCCAAACACTCGCAAGCCGTCGAAGGGGGTAGCAGCCATCCCCAAAATATTCAAAAATTAATTACGAGAAAACTGTACATGGTGCCACGATTAAAATTATACATAAATTAAGTTGCCCCATAACCAATCTAACAGTGCCCCTGCCAAACACTCGCAAACCGTCGAAAGGGGTAGCAGCCATCCCCAAAATATTCAACAATTAATTACGAGAAAACTGTACATGGTGCCACGATTAAACTTATACATAAATTAAGTTGCCCCATAACCAATCTAACAGTGCCCCTGCCAAACACTCGCAAACCGTCGAAAGGGGTAGCAGCCATCCCCAAAATATTCAACAATTAATTACGAGAAAACTGTACATGGTGCCCCGATTAAAATTATACATAAATTAAGTTGCCCCATAACCAATCTAACAGTGCCCCTGCCAAACACTCGCAAACCGTCGAAAGGGGTAGCAGCCATCCCCAAAATATTCAACAATTAATTACGAGAAAACTGTACATGGTGCCACGATTAAACTTATACATAAATTAAGTTGCCCCATAACCAATCTAACAGTGCCCCTGCCAAACACTCGCAAACCGTCGAAAGGGGTAGCAGCCATCCCCAAAATATTCAACAATTAATTACGAGAAAACTGTACATGGTGCCACGATTAAACTTATACATAAATTAAGTTGCCCCATAACCAATCTAACAGTGCCCCTGCCAAACACTCGCAAACCGTCGAAAGGGGTAGCAGCCATCCCCAAAATATTCAACAATTAATTACGAGAAAACTGTACATGGTGCCACGATTAAAATTATACATAAATTAAGTTGCCCCATAACCAATCTAACAGTGCCCCTGCCAAACACTCGCAAACCGTCAAAAGGGGTAGCAGCCATCCCCAAAATATTCAACAATTAATTACGAGAAAACTGTACATGGTGCCACGATTAAACTTATACATAAATTAAGTTGCCCCATAACCAATCTAACAGCGCCCCTGCCAAACACTCGCAAACCGTCGAAAGGGGTAGCAGCCATCCCCAAAATATTCAACAATTAATTACGAGAAAACTGTACATGGTGCCACGATTAAAATTATACATAAATTAAGTTGCCCCATAACCAATCTAACAGTGCCCCTGCCAAACACTCGCAAACCGTCGAAAGGGGTAGCAGCCATCCCCAAAATATTCAACAATTAATTACGAGAAAACTGTACATGGTGCCACGATTAAACTTATACATAAATTAAGCTGCCCCATAACCAATCGAACAGTGCCCCTGCCAAACACTCGCAAGCCGTCGAAGGGGGTAGCAGCCATCCCCAAAATATTCAAAAATTAATTACGAGAAAACTGTACATGGTGCCACGATTAAAATTATACATAAATTAAGTTGCCCCATAACCAATCGAACAGTGCCCCTGCCAAACACTCGCAAGCCGTCGAAGAGGGTAGCAGCTAACCCCAAAATATTCAAAAATTAATTACGAGAAAACTGTACATGGTGCCACGATTAAACTTATACATAAATTAAGTTGCCCCATAACCAATCGAACAGTGCCCCTGCCAAACACTCGCAAGCCGTCGAAGAGGGTAGCAGCTAACCCCAAAATATTCAAAAATTAATTACGAGAAAACTGTACATGGTGCCACGATTAAACTTATACATAAATTAAGCTGCCCCATAACCAATCTAACAGTGCCCCTGCCAAACACTCGCAAGCCGGCGAAGGGGGTAGCAGCCATCCCCAAAATATTCAAAAATTAATTACGAGAAAACTGTACATGGTGCCACGATTAAAATTATACATAAATTAAGTTGCCCCATAACCAATCTAACAGTGCCCCTGCCAAACACTCGCAAACCGTCGAAAGGGGTAGCAGCCATCCCCAAAATATTCAACAATTAATTACGAGAAAACTGTACATGGTGCCACGATTAAACTTATACATAAATTAAGTTGCCCCATAACCAATCTAACAGTGCCCCTGCCAAACACTCGCAAACCGTCGAAAGGGGTAGCAGCCATCCCCAAAATATTCAACAATTAATTACGAGAAAACTGTACATGGTGCCACGATTAAAATTATACATAAATTAAGTTGCCCCATAACCAATCTAACAGTGCCCCTGCCAAACACTCGCAAACCGTCGAAAGGGGTAGCAGCCATCCCCAAAATATTCAACAATTAATTACGAGAAAACTGTACACGGTGCCACGATTAAACTTATACATAAATTAAGTTGCCCCATAACCAATCTAACAGTGCCCCTGCCAAACACTCGCAAACCGTCGAAAGGGGTAGCAGCCATCCCCAAAATATTCAACAATTAATTACGAGAAAACTGTACATGGTGCCACGATTAAAATTATACATAAATTAAGTTGCCCCATAACCAATCTAACAGTGCCCCTGCCAAACACTCGCAAACCGTCGAAAGGGGTAGCAGCCATCCCCAAAATATTCAACAATTAATTACGAGAAAACTGTACATGGTGCCACGATTAAACTTATACATAAATTAAGCTGCCCCATAACCAATCTAACAGTGCCCCTGCCAAACACTCGCAAGCCGTCGAAGGGGGTAGCAGCCATCCCCAAAATATTCAAAAATTAATTACGAGAAAACTGTACATGGTGCCACGATTAAAATTATACATAAATTAAGTTGCCCCATAACCAATTGAACAGTGCCCCTGCCAAACACTCGCAAGCCGTCGAAGAGGGTAGCAGCTAACCCCAAAATATTCAAAAATTAATTACGAGAAAACTGTACATGGTGCCACGATTAAACTTATACATAAATTAAGTTGCCCCATAACCAATCGAACAGTGCCCCTGCCAAACACTCGCAAGCCGTCGAAAGGGGTAGCAGCTAACCCCAAAATATTCAAAAATTAATTACGAGAAAACTGTACATGGTGCCACGATTAAACTTATACATAAATTAAGCTGCCCCATAACCAATCTAACAGTGCCCCTGCCAAACACTCGCAAGCCGTCGAAGGGGGTAGCAGCCATCCCCAAAATATTCAAAAATTAATTACGAGAAAACTGTACATGGTGCCACGATTAAAATTATACATAAATTAAGTTGCCCCATAACCAATCTAACAGTGCCCCTGCCAAACACTCGCAAACCGTCGAAGGGGGTAGCAGCCATCCCCAAAATATTCAACAATTAATTACGAGAAAACTGTACATGGTGCCACGATTAAAATTATACATAAATTAAGTTGCCCCATAACCAATCTAACAGTGCCCCTGCCAAACACTCGCAAGCCGTCGAAAGGGGTAGCAGCCATCCCCAAAATATTCAACAATTAATTACGAGAAAACTGTACATGGTGCCACGATTAAACTTATACATAAATTAAGCTGCCCCATAACCAATCTAACAGTGCCCCTGCCAAACACTCGCAAGCCGTGGAAGGGGGTAGCAGCTATCCCCAAAATATTCAAAAATTAATTACGAGAAAACTGTACATGGTGCCACGATTAAACTTATACATAAATTAAGCTGCCCCATAACCAATCTAACAGTGCCCCTGCCAAACACCCGCAAGCCGTCGAAGGGGGTAGCAGCCATCCCCAAAATATTCAACAATTAATTACGAGAAAACTGTACATGGTGCCACGATTAAACTTATACATAAATTAAGTTGCCCCATAACCAATCTAACAGTGCCCCTGCCAAACACTCGCAAACCGTCGAAAGGGGTAGCAGCCATCCCCAAAATATTCAACAATTAATTACGAGAAAACTGTACATGGTGCCACGATTAAAATTATACATAAATTAAGTTGCCCCATAACCAATCTAACAGTGCCCCTGCCAAACACTCGCAAACCGTCAAAAGGGGTAGCAGCCATCCCCAAAATATTCAACAATTAATTACGAGAAAACTGTACATGGTGCCACGATTAAACTTATACATAAATTAAGTTGCCCCATAACCAATCTAACAGCGCCCCTGCCAAACACTCGCAAACCGTCGAAAGGGGTAGCAGCCATCCCCAAAATATTCAACAATTAATTACGAGAAAACTGTACATGGTGCCACGATTAAAATTATACATAAATTGAGTTGCCCCATAACCAATCTAACAGTGCCCCTGCCAAACACTCGCAAACCGTCGAAAGGGGTAGCAGCCATCCCCAAAATATTCAACAATTAATTACGAGAAAACTGTACATGGTGCCACGATTAAACTTATACATAAATTAAGCTGCCCCATAACCAATCGAACAGTGCTACTGCCAAACACTCGCAAGCCGTCGAAGGGGGTAGCAGCCATCCCCAAAATATTCAAAAATTAATTACGAGAAAACTGTACATGGTGCCACGATTAAAATTATACATAAATTAAGTTGCCCCATAACCAATCGAACAGTGCCCCTGCCAAACACTCGCAAGCCGTCGAAGAGGGTAGCAGCTAACCCCAATATATTCAAAAATTAATTACGAGAAAACTGTACATGGTGCCACGATTAAACTTATACATAAATTAAGTTGCCCCATAACCAATCGAACAGTGCCCCTGCCAAACACTCGCAAGCCGTCGAAGAGGGTAGCAGCTAACCCCAAAATATTCAAAAATTAATTACGAGAAAACTGTACATGGTGCCACGATTAAACTTATACATAAATTAAGCTGCCCCATAACCAATCTAACAGTGCCCCTGCCAAACACTCGCAAGCCGTCGAAGGGTGTAGCAGCCATCCCCAAAATATTCAAAAATTAATTACGAGAAAACTGTACATGGTGCCACGATTAAAATTATACATAAATTAAGTTGCCCCATAACCAATCTAACAGTGCCCCTGCCAAATACTCGCAAACCGTCGAAAGGGGTAGCAGCCATCCCCAAAATATTCAACAATTAATTACGAGAAAACTGTACATGGTGCCACGATTAAACTTATACATAAATTAAGTTGCCCCATAACCAATCTAACAGTGCCCCTGCCAAACACTCGCAAACCGTCGAAAGGGGTAGCAGCCATCCCCAAAATATTCAACAATTAATTACGAGAAAACTGTACATGGTGCCACGATTAAAATTATACATAAATTAAGTTGCCCCATAACCAATCTAACAGTGCCCCTGCCAAACACTCGCAAACCGTCGAAAGGGGTAGCAGCCATCCCCAAAATATTCAACAATTAATTACGAGAAAACTGTACATGGTGCCACGATTAAACTTATACATAAATTAAGTTGCCCCATAACCAATCTAACAGTGCCCCAGCCAAACACTCGCAAACCGTCGAAAGGGGTAGCAGCCATCCCCAAAATATTCAACAATTAATTACGAGAAAACTGTACATGGTGCCACGATTAAAATTATACATAAATTAAGTTGCCCCATAACCAATCTAACAGTGCCCCTGCCAAACACTCGCAAACCGTCGAAAGGGGTAGCAGCCATCCCCAAAATATTCAACAATTAATTACGAGAAAACTGTACATGGTGCCACGATTAAACTTATACATAAATTAAGCTGCCCCATAATCAATCTAACAGTGCCCCTGCCAAACACTCGCAAGCCGTCGAAGGGGGTAGCAGCCATCCCCAAAATATTCAAAAATTAATTACGAGAAAACTGTACATGGTGCCACGATTAAAATTATACATAAATTAAGTTACCCCATAACCAATCGAACAGTGCCCCTGCCAAACACTCGCAAGCCGTCGAAGAGGGTAGCAGCTAACCCCAAAATATTCAAAAATTAATTACGAGAAAACTGTACATGGTGCCACGATTAAACTTATACATAAATTAAGTTGCCCCATAACCAATCGAACAGTGCCCCTGCCAAACACTCGCAAGCCGTCGAAAGGGGTAGCAGCTAACCCCAAAATATTCAAAAATTAATTACGAGAAAACTGTACATGGTGCCACGATTAAACTTATACATAAATTAAGCTGCCCCATAACCAATCTAACAGTGCCCCTGCCAAACACTCGCAAGCCGTCGAAGGGGGTAGCAGCCATCCCCAAAATATTCAAAAATTAATTACGAGAAAACTGTACATGGTGCCACGATTAAAATTATACATAAATTAAGTTGCCCCATAACCAATCTAACAGTGCCCCTGCCAAACACTCGCAAGCCGTCGAAAGGGGTAGCAGCCATCCCCAAAATATTCAAAAATTAATTACGAGAAAACTGTACATGGTGCCACGATTAAACTTATACATAAATTAAGCTGCCCCATAACCAATCTAACAGTGCCCCTGCCAAACACTCGCAAGCCGTCGAAGGGGGTAGCAGCCATCCCCAAAATATTCAAAAAATAATTACGAGAAAACTGTACATGGTGCCACGATTAAAATTATACATAAATTAAGTTGCCCCATAACCAATCTAACAGTGCCCCTGCCAAACACTCGCAAGCCGTCGAAAGGGGTAGCAGCCATCCCCAAAATATTCAACAATTAATTACGAGAAAACTGTACATGGTGCCACGATTAAAATTATACATAAATTAAGTTGCCCCATAACCAATCTAACAGTGCCCCTGCCAAACACTCGCAAACCGTCGAAGGGGGTAGCAGCCATCCCCAAAATATTCAACAATTAATTACGAGAAAACTGTACATGGTGCCACGATTAAAATTATACATAAATTAAGTTGCCCCATAACCAATCTAACAGTGCCCCTGCCAAACACTCGCAAGCCGTCGAAAGGGGTAGCAGCCATCCCCAAAATATTCAACAATTAATTACGAGAAAACTGTACATGGTGCCACGATTAAAATTATACATAAATTAAGCTGCCCCATAACCAATCTAACAGTGCCCCTGCCAAACACTCGCAAGCCGTCGAAGGGGGTAGCAGCCATCCCCAAAATATTCAAAAATTAATTACGAGAAAACTGTACATGGTGCCACGATTAAACTTATACATAAATTAAGCTGCCCCATAACCAATCTAACAGTGCCCCTGCCAAACACTCGCAAGCCGTCGAAGGGGGTAGCAGCCATCCCCAAAATATTCAAAAATTAATTACGAGAAAACTGTACATGGTGCCACGATTAAACTTATACATAAATTAAGTTGCCCCATAACCAATCGAACAGTGCCCCTGCCAAACACTCGCAAGCCGTCGAAAGGGGTAGCAGCCATCCCCAAAATATTCAACAATTAATTACGAGAAAACTGTACATGGTGCCACGATTAAACTTATACATAAATTAAGCTGCCCCATAACCAATCTAACAGTGCCCCTGCCAAACACTCGCAAGCCGTCGAAAGGGGTAGCAGCCATCCCCAAAATATTCAACAATTAATTACGAGAAAACTGTACATGGTGCCACGATTAAACTTATACATAAATTAAGTTGCCCCATAACCAATCGAACAGTGCCCCTGCCAAACACTCGCAAGCCGTCGAAAGGGGTAGCAGCTAACCCCAAAATATTCAAAAATTAATTACGAGAAAACTGTACATGGTGCCACGATTAAACTTATACATAAATTAAGCTGCCCCATAACCAATCTAACAGTGCCCCTGCCAAACACTCGCAAGCCGTCGAAGGGGGTAGCAGCCATCCCCAAAATATTCAAAAATTAATTACGAGAAAACTGTACATGGTGCCACGATTAAAATTATACATAAATTAAGTTGCCCCATAACCAATCTAACAGTGCCCCTGCCAAACACTCGCAAGCCGTCGAAAGGGGTTGCAGCCATCCCCAAAATATTCAAAAATTAATTACGAGAAAACTGTACATGGTGCCACGATTAAACTTATACATAAATTAAGCTGCCCCATAACGAATCTAACAGTGCCCCTGCCAAACACTCGCAAGCCGTCGAAGGGGGTAGCAGCCATCCCCAAAATATTCAAAAATTAATTACGAGAAAACTGTACATGGTGCCACGATTAAAATTATACATAAATTAAGTTGCCCCATAACCAATCTAACAGTGCCCCTGCCAAACACTCGCAAGCCGTCGAAAGGGATAGCAGCCATCCCCAAAATATTCAACAATTAATTACGAGAAAACTGTACATGGTGCCACGATTAAAATTATACATAAATTAAGTTGCCCCATAACCAATCTAACAGTGCCCCTGCCAAACACTCGCAAACCGTCGAAGGGGGTAGCAGCCATCTCCAAAATATTCAACAATTAATTACGAGAAAACTGTACATGGTGCCACGATTAAAATTATACATAAATTAAGTTGCCCCATAACCAATCTAACAGTGCCCCTGCCAAACACTCGCAAGCCGTCGAAAGGGGTAGCAGCCATCCCCAAAATATTCAACAATTAATTACGAGAAAACTGTACATGGTGCCACGATTAAACTTATACATAAATTAAGCTGCCCCATAACCAATCTAACAGTGCCCCTGCCAAACACTCGCAAGCCGTCGAAGGGGGTAGCAGCCATCCCCAAAATATTCAAAAATTAATTACGAGAAAACTGTACATGGTGCCACGATTAAACTTATACATAAATTAAGCTGCCCCATAACCAATCTAACAGTGCCCCTGCCAAACACTCGCAAGCCGTCGAAGGGGGTAGCAGCCATCCCCAAAATATTCAAAAATTAATTACGAGAAAACTGTACATGGTGCCACGATTAAACTTATACATAAATTAAGTTGCCCCATAACCAATCGAACAGTGCCCCTGCCAAACACTCGCAAGCCGTCGAAATGGGTAGCAGCCATCCCCAAAATATTCAACAATTAATTACGAGAAAACTGTACATGGTGCCACGATTAAACTTATACATAAATTAAGCTGCCCCATAACCAATCTAACAGTGCCCCTGCCAAACACTCGCAAGCCGTCGAAAGGGGTAGCAGCCATCCCCAAAATATTCAACAATTAATTACGAGAAAACTGTACATGGTGCCACGATTAAACTTATACATAAATTAAGCTGCCCCATAACCAATCTAACAGTGCCCCTGCCAAACACTCGCAAGCCGTCGAAGGGGGTAGCAGCCATCCCCAAAATATTCAAAAATTAATTACGAGAAAACTGTACATGGTGCCACGATTAAACTTATACATAAATTAAGCTGCCCCATAACCAATCTAACAGTGCCCCTGCCAAACACTCGCAAGCCGTCGAAGGGGGTAGCAGCCATCCCCAAAATATTCAAAAATTAATTACGAGAAAACTATACATGGTGCCACGATTAAACTTATACATAAATTAAGTTGCCCCATAACCAATCGAACAGTGCCCCTGCCAAACACTAGCAAGCCGTCGAAGAGGTTAGCAGCCAACCCCAAAATATTCAAAAATTAATTACGAGAAAACTGTACATGGTGCCACAATTAAACTTATACATAAATTAAGCTGCCCCATAACCAATCTAACAGTGCCCCTGCCAAACACTCGCAAGCCGTCGAAGGGGGTAGCAGCCATCCCCAAAATATTCAAAAATTAATTACGAGAAAACTGTACATGGTGCCACGATTAAAATTATACATAAATTAAGTTGCCCCATAACCAATCTAACAGTGCCCCTGCCAAACACTCGCAAACCGTCGAAAGGGGTAGCAGCCATCCCCAAAATATTCAACAATTAATTACGAGAAAACTGTACATGGTGCCACGATTAAACTTATACATAAATTAAGTTGCCCCATAACCAATCTAACAGTGCCCCTGCCAAACACTCGCAAGCCGTCGAAGGGGGTAGCAGCCATCCCCAAAATATTCAACAATTAATTACGAGAAAACTGTACATGGTGCCACGATTAAACTTATACATAAATTAAGTTGCCCCATAACCAATCTAACAGTGCCCCTGCCAAACACTCGCAAGCCGTCGAAGGGGGTAGCAGCCAACCCCAAAATATTCAAAAATTAATTACGAGAAAACTGTACATGGTGCCACGATTAAACTTATACATAAATTAAGTTGCCCCATAACCAATCTAACAGTGCCCCTGCCAAACACTCGCAAGCCTTCGAAGGGGGTAGCAGCCAACCCCAAAATATTCAAAAATTAATTACGAGAAAACTGTACATGGTGCCACGATTAAACTTATACATAAATTAAGCTGCCCCATAACCAATCTAACAGTGCCCCTGCCAAACACTCGCAAGCCGTCGAAGGGGGTAGCAGCCATCCCCAAAATATTCAAAAATTAATTACGAGAAAACTGTACATGGTGCCACGATTAAACTTATACATAAATTAAGTTGCCCCATAACCAATCTAACAGTGCCCCTACCAAACACTCGCAAGCCGTCGAAGGGGGTAGCAGCCATCCCCAAAATATTCAAAAATTAATTACGAGAAAACTGTACATGGTGCCACGATTAAAATTATACATAAATTAAGTTGCCCCATAACCAATCTAACAGTGCCCCTGCCAAACACTCGCAAGCCGTCAAAGGGGGTAGCAGCCAACCCCAAAAGTATTCAAAAATTATATTACGAGAAAACTGTACATGGTGCCACGATTAAACTTATACATAAATTAAGTTGCCCCATAACCAATCTAACAGTGCTCCTGCCAAACACTCGCAAGTCGTCGAAGGGGGTAGCAGCCAACCCCAAAATATTCAAAAATTAATTACGAGAAAACTTTTAGCCGAGTGCATTCACAATAATCACAGTTGCAAAAAATTCATTATTGCGATAAATAACAAACAAGCTACAGTGTACGTTAAAGGGACTGAACGGTCTATCGTCAAAAAAAGCATTTTAAACTACCTACCTCAATAATATAAGAAAAGGACAATTTTGGATGCTAACTGTGCTATATTGGAACAGCGAAACTTAGAAAATATTAAATCTGATTCCACTTTGCGCAAAATTGGATCAGAAGCTAAAACTAACCTGGATAGAGACAAAAACGATATCCTACATTTAATTAATATGCAGATTGAACACAGCGAAAACATTAAAGAAATCTCTATTCCGTTTAATATTAAATTATACAGCGATGAACAATTGCATGTTCTTAGCCAACAAAACACGAACAAACTGTTACCAGTAATATATTTCGATGCAACTGGTGGTCTCGTCAGAAATCCTGCAAATAATAAAAAAAAGATATATCTTTATACAGCCGTTGTAAAAGTACTACCAGCAAAACGGCTGTTTCCTATTTTTGAAATGATATCCTCACAACATTTTGCCAAATCAATTTTCAAAATTCTAATCTAAATGATTTTAGGGTATTCTGCGAAGAAAGAAACAACTGGCCAGCGTTTGGCGCCGCAGTAACTGATTTTAGTTTTGCAAACATGCATGCCATTTCTATAGCTTGTAACACTTATGCTGTGCGCATTTTATGAAAATGGTAAGCAAAGACGTTGACTTTGTTTCGAAAAAGATACCCAAAAATTTTTTTTTAAAGAAGTAATAGCGGCATGCATTACTTTTACAGATTTTGAGGTGGTTGTAAATTGGTTCTCGAATTTTTCGTTACTTTTATCTGAACCTTCTTATAATGTTGAGGTTAAAAATGCGTACTCAAATTTAATTATCATTTGCTGTACAGGAACTCCAACTGTAGATGATTGTAAAACAGACTGCGTGTCTCTAAAAGATATGTCAGAAACTTCTTCTGATAAGAATGAACGGCTATATAGTAGCAGTCCTTTTTATAAATATTTTAAAGATTTACTTCCTTTTGAACCGTCTGCCAACAATCACATTACGCATACAACAAATATTTATTTTAATCGAAGCTTTCTCGACACGGTTTTAAAGAAATATTTATCATTTTTTCCACTCTGGAATGGTGTACTTTTGAAATTATCTGGGTATGATTTTAACAGATGCAGTAACGCACCCGTTGAAAATTATTTTAGTTTTTTAAAAAATAATCTATTCAAAGGTGAAAAAAATTGAAATGCTCTAGATCAGTGATTCCCAAAGTGGGCGATACCGCCCCCTGGAGGGCGCTGGAACGATCCAGGGGGGCGATAGTAGCTTCGGGTGCATTTGGGGGGCGGTGAATGAAAATAAGGGGGCGAAGATAAGAAGATTTAGAAAAACCGTTGGTACATATTTCATCTGTTGTGTAACATTGGGGGTTATTATTTTTCAAATAAACACACAAAATGCAGGTTCAGATTTATTTATCCCATAAAGACTATTTACCATTATAAACTGTTATTTTCTTCTTCATACCATTTGTTACTTTATTTATTCAGTCTGTTTATTAAAATTCGTTTATTCTCCGTTGCTTTAATTTTACTATATCACATTCTTTAATACAGCATCCAGAAGGTAAATACCATTATAATAAAGGGTTTTTATTATTCAAATTGGTTTTTACTCAAAATACAGGTTACAAATACAGAAAAGAATTCGTTATTTTAAAAATATAATTTTTCCCGCTGCTGATCATGTAACTCAGTGATATAGCCTTAGTAAAAAATCGGGAGTGTGCTCCCCTAGACTTTCTCGCATTCGCCTTGTTTTCTAGCAAATTTGAAAAGTTTATTGCAATGTATATACTACAGCGATAAAATTACATTTTCAGGTAACCACTACCTGTTTAGGTAAAGTGCCGCTTTAGGTTAACCTATCATACTGAAATTTTATATCTGGGAGTTCTTCTCAATAATAAATGTATGTGCAAAATTCCGTGCAAATACCTTGAAGCAAACTGGTACTTTACTTGAATGGAAACCGCTACCTGTTTAGGTAAAATGCCACTTCCGGTTAACCGATCATGTTGAAATGTAATATCTGGTAGTTTTTCTACATAAGAAATGTATGTACAAAATTTTGTTCAAATATCTCGAATAAAACTGGTACTTTACTTGAATAGGTACCGCTACCTGTTTAGGTAAAGTGCCACTTCCGGTTAACCGATTTCGCTCAAAATTTGACAGGAATCTACAAATTTTGAATAATGACTATGTACATAATTTCAAGGGTCTAGCTTATTTCGTTTTTAAGTTATCGTGTTCACACACACACACACACACACGCACACACGCACACACATACACACACACAGACATAATTCGAAAAATGGTTTTTTCGGACTCTAGGAGGTCTAAAACGTCAAGATTCGTCAAAATCTCGAAGTCGATTTTTTTGACGATTACAATACTTTCTCTATACTACCGTATGCGAGAAAGTAAAAAACGTGTAAGTCGGTGATTATATTTGTTTGCTGCTTTTTCTTGACAACGGAACTTAATATTATTATTAAGTTTCTATGATAATAAAATTAGCAAAGAAGATGCAGATTTAGACGTTTTGTTTACAAATTGCAAGTGTTTATGTGACATGTGACACTCACAGGTAACACGACTCACGAAAACTAATACTGGTGACAGGTGACAAACCAAACGATTTTTTCAAAAATCTAGGAAAATTTCGATAAGCAGCAGGAAAAATATAATAAGATAACTCGGAATGTATCGCCTATTAACATTTTCGGCAGGCAACAAGCCGCCACTTCGTCTTGGCTTGTACTTGCCTACCTCAAATGTTAATAGGCCCTTACATTCCTTGTTACTTAAATAGCTATTCTCTAGCAATAATAATAATTTATACCAAATTTCTATATGATATATTTTATTATAACATTTCATAATCGACTTTTTCAGATAATTATTTGAGTTTGGCTTTCACTTTAGTTATTTCGATTGTCAGTTAATACAAATTAAAATCTAAGCGCTGATGTTACCAAACCACTATCCCAACTAAATCAACTTATATGCTCGAATCTTTTTAATAAACTATTCACAATTTAACAGTAACTGCATCTAATGTATCATTCATTAAACAATTCTCAAATTTTTACGTTGTACTTTTAATGTATAAATTCGCCCTTGTACTTTTTAATTGTTAATTAATTTATTCTTTCAAAATAATTTCCTACCTAGAAATTCTCTTATAGATAATATCAGTCTCAAGAAACTACCACTACAATATCTTTCTGTTTGTTCGCTTAAAGAATGTATATTTCCAGGGGGCGCTGACTAATTTTTTTTCTGAAAAGGGGGCGGTAAGCCAAATAAGTTTGGGAACCACTGCTCTAGATTCATCTGTAGAACAAGAGAACATGTACTATTTCTTCACAAGGAATCAACAATAAAAATTATGAAAACTAAACTCACGGGGAAATCCAAATTATCACTTAATTTCTCAGAAAATACTTCGCAAGAAAAATGGAACAAAAAAAGAAACCTCTACCTACTCATTTCTTAGGCAATTATTTAAGAAATCAGAAACTCGCTGTAGAAAAAAATCCTGAAACCAACAAGTGACATGAGCCAATTAATTTTATTAGATGACTTTACCTAATGTGTGTATTGTGGGTTAGGTACAATCGACAAACAAACGGCATGGGTTCAATGCGATCAATGTTAAGAGTGGGTGCATCAACAATGCGAATTGCCAGATAATTCTAGTTCTTTCAAGTGGTACCTTTATCTGCAAATTTTGTACTGAAGAAGACTCAATTGCTACGCATGATGTCGTTCAGTCAATGTCTGATATTTTTATTAAAAAATGTGAATCATATCTGGACTCACTCACACTTACTACAAACCAAATTTCCGAACTTGAAATTGACACACGTGGTCAGAGGAGCGCTGAAAGTTGGATAAAAGAACGTCAAAAGCGATTGACTTCTTCCTACTTCGGAAGAGTAGTTAAAGCTAGGAATCCTTCTTCGTATTCATCGCTTATAAAAGACATCCTATGTGGAAAATCTATTAATAACGAAGCCACTCAGTACGGTATTAAATGCGAGAAGAAAGCAATAGAGCAATATGCAGAACAAATTAATACTTGTGTGAACGAAGTTGGTTTATTAATTCACAGAGACTACCCTTTCATAGGTGCATCTCCTGACGGCTTTGTAGCCGAAGATGATATTATAGAAGTTAAGTGTCCATTCTCATCGCGAAATGTACATCCTAATGATTTAAATATTGACTACTTAGATGTATATAAGAAACTTAAAATAACACATTCGTATTATTATCAAATACAAGGCGTCCTAGAAGTTGCAAATCGCCAATGGTGCGATTTTGTTATTTATACATCTAAAGGAATTAAGGTAGAAAGAATACAGCGGGACAGAAGCTTTTGGTCTCGTATTTTTCCTAAACTAAAAGAATTTTATTTATTTTATTTATTCCCGGAAATTGTTGCTCCTTGTCAACAATTATCGGCACAAGACCGTCGATGGACAACGATAAAACCACTCGTTTTCCTAGAAAATGGATTGGTAGATGATATTTGGTTTTATAAAACATTAGAAAATGGACGAGGATATATAGTAGCTTGCTACAGTAATCCAGATTGCTGCTATCGGTTGCACATTTATGACTACGAAACGTTAAATACTAGACAATGGTTAAGTAATTATATTGTAGACTTAGTTATGAATCTCATGAGTGGAAACAATTTCCGAGTTGTGCCCACAAATTACTCTACCATAATATTTCAACAAACTAACTATACCGATTATTTCCTGCCCAACGTCAAAATTGATAAGAAAAAATTGGCAACGCCGCTACTACAAAACGGAAATCACTGGTGTTTAGCTATTGTCGATTTCGAGCAAATAACATTTAGCTACATAGATCCATTAGGTAGTACAATATTGAAAAATCAAAACTAAAGTTAAAAGTACTTTTGCAGTTTTTTAGATGCTACAATAACTACAATAAGCAATATTTTCCTTCACAGTTTTCTGAGTGAAGGATTGCCATTGACCAACATCCAATTCAAGACGATAGCTATAATTGTGGAGTATATATTGTATATTTCTTCAGCCTGATAGTTAACAATGAAGCATTGGTGGGTAATTCATTATTAACCATGGACGAATATAGGACACATATAAAAAGATATCTTTTGACATCGGCAACCAGCATGATTAATAATTGCTTATTCTGTGGAGAAAGTACAGTATCGGAAAACCTTAAACAATGCAAAAGTTGCCATCGTTTTGTACATGTACGATGTTTATTATCTGTAGGTACAACAAGTTTAAAAAACAATCTCTGTCTCCTTTGTTGCAATTACTAAATACGTACACCCTACTGGAGACTTTAAAAAATATATAAATAGCACTGACACAACTAAATACAACAATGACTTACACTAAACCTTACAACTACCCTCCACATCACTTCAGTACTATTGACTAACACTTACAGAACTAATTGAAAAACTGTGTATAAGCCGTTCACGATCTTTTTGGGTCAGGTGAGGCTATGACCATCTAGTAATTCTGTTGGCAGAACCTCCGTTGCAACTAAACTCCCTAATGGAAATTGACACTTTTTGTGTTAGGTTAGGTTGTTTTCAGTTTAAGGTTATATTTTCTGCATAGGTACATTGTTTAATTAATTAATTAATTAATTAATTAATTAATTAATTAATTTATTTATACTGTCACCAACAATGCCGTGAGCACTAAAATTAGGTAACAGTGTACAAACCTATTTACATATACAATACTAGTGATGCCCTATAATACAAATAAATAATAAAGAACTGCAGTACAACCGAAATCAGAATGAGCAAAGGTAAACACAAATTTTAAATAAAATACTGCTACAGTATGCAATAAACATAATATGGAAAGATAATAAATTAATAATTCTAATTAAAAATTAAAAACTAAATGTTCATAGGAAGACTGGAATTTTGGTGAAATATAATACATAACATTACACAAAAAAAAATAAAAATACAAAAATTTCTTAATTTACGTTGTAACATATAGTATTCCTGGAATGTCAGTGTCGCATAATGCACGAGAGCAATCTTTTTTAAATTGTTTTGTGTTATTATTAAATATATCAATACTTTCAACGAGTTTGTTGGCTATATCACAAGCAAGGTAAAGAGGTGAATGACTCAAGATATTGGTTCTTGGTTTTTCAAGATAGAAATACATACGGTAGCGTGACATTGGTCTTGGTACATGGAAGTTTAGTTGCATGAGAATTACAGAGCAACAATTAATCCCGTAATGAATTACACGATGCAAAAAAACTAGGGATGAAAGACATCTGCGCTTTTCCAAGGTTTGCAAATTAAACAATTTTAGCAAGTGGGAATATGGCGTAAACAAAGGGTATACCCCAGTTGATTTATATTGCAAAAACCTTATAAAACGCTTCTGTACCCTTTCGATTTGCATCCTGTACACATTATAGGTAGGCGACCAGATGACTGCAGAAAATTCCAAGCGAGAGCGTACATACGCATTATATAACCTTAATAAAGTTTGGGTATTTTTAAAATTGAAGCTGTTGCGTATTATAAATCCAAGCATTCTTAATGATGAATTTACCACATTTCTAATATGATTTGCAAATGTAAGTGTAGTATTAAATGTGATACCCAAGTCACTAACTTCATCTTTCACAGCTAAAGGTTTATTATTCATACTGTACTGATACTTAATATATGTGTTCTTTCGTGTAAATGTCACGGTAGAACACTTGTTTACATTAAAATTTAAATGATTGACTTTGCTCCATTTGTAAATTTCATTAATATCACTTTGAAGGGAATGACAATCATTAACAGAATGTACAACCCTCCAAAGCTTAAGATCGTCTGCAAACAAAGAGTGCTCGGAATATTCAATGGTAGCTGGGAGATCATTAATGAATAGTAAAAATAATAGTGGCCCCAAGTTAGCACCCTGTGGGACACCAGAAGTTGCTATATATTTTTTAGAGATACAGCCTTTATAGGCTACTACCTGAAATCTATTTGTAAGGTAAGACTGCAGAAGAAGTATTAGGTTTTTCGAAAATCCAAAATCTACACGCAATTTCCTCAACAAAATCACATGATCGACCTTATCAAAAGCCTTGGCGAAATCTGTATAAACAACATCGACCTGTTCATTACTGTCCAAGGCTTTAGATAACTGCTGCGTAAACGAATAGAGGTTTGTAACTGTCGACCGATTTGGCATAAACCCATGTTGAGTGTCAGATATTTTAGGTTTAACGAAAGAAAATATCCTTTTATATAAAATGGTTTCAAAAACTTTAGATACTGATTGCAATATTGATATGGGTCTATAGTTAATTATATTAGTTTTATCGCCATTTTTGTAGATTGGACATACTTTGGAAATCTTCCATTTATCAGGATAAGTGTTAGTTCGTAGTGACAAATTAAACAGGATGGTTAAAGGTACCGCTAAAAATTCCGAACAAGCCCTATAGACATAGATAGGTATCTGGTCAAGACCAACACATTTTTTAGGTTTAAGAGAGCACAACGCAGAAATTGTTTCATCTTCAGTCATCTGCTCAATATCAAAGCCACCTTCTAATAATAGTTCTTTTGTGTCCATAGCAGTATCATTTTTAGTGTATATTGAGTAAAAATTACTTGCAAATGCATTGCTTATTTCTTTGTTAGTACTTAAATATAGGCCATTCACATGCATATTGTCAACAACTGTTGCCGGATATTTTCTAGTCTCCACATCAACTCGCGTTCTTTGAAATTTGGTCTGTCTTTTTTAAATTGGAAGTAGCATCGTTTAATGGAAACTTTTTGTTGTAACAAAATTATTTTGGGCATTTTGACTTTTCCTTTGACGGAAATTAATAGTATATTATGGGACAAGTGGTTGAAATAAAATTTCAACGTTGAGAGTGGTTTTTTTCAACGAGCGAAGCGAGTTGAAAAAAGTAACTCGAGACGTTGAAATTTTATCAGCCACGAGTTACATATACTATTTTTTCTACGAATTTTCACTCATTTTAACAAATTAATGCACTTTAGAAAAAATTAAACCTAAAATGACATTTCTCTTGTCATCAATTGAATGTCAAACAGTTTGAAATCCCGGTAGTCCGAGCATTTCAATCTCTAGTGGTTGAAATGCAACTTCAACCACCGGAATCAATGTCAAAATGACTGATTTCAATGTCATGAGTAGAAAAAATTATTTTTACACACTTGATAAATCATTTATTTTCTTACGAATATTCAAATAATAAATCTGGCAATGTGGTGGCAAGAAAATGTCGAACAGACACTGACAGAAAAGAAAATTGCATCATCGAATCAGTTAGTCCAACATGAAAAGAAGAAATCATAGCCAACTCTGTCCCAAAAAGGTCGTGAACGGCTTATAGAGCGTTCCCATAACCAATTTTTGAATACTTTTGGAATGGCTGCTACCTCCTTCGGAGGCTGACGAGTATTTGGCAGGGGCACTGTTAGATTGGTTATGGGGCAACTTAATTTATGTATAAGTTTAATCGTGGCACCATGTACAGTTTTCTCGTAATTAATTTTTGAATATTTTGGGGTTGGCTGCTACCCCCTTCGACAGCTTGCGATTGTTTGGCAGGGGCACTGTTAGATTGGTTATGGGGCAACTTAATTTATGTATAAGTTTAATCGTGGCACCATGTACAGTTTTTTTCGTAATTAATTTTTGAATATTTTGGGGTTGGCTGCTACCCCCTTCGACGGCTTGCGAGTGTTTGGCAGGGGCACTGTTAGATTGGTTATGGGGCAACTTAATTTATGTATAAGTTTAATCGTGGCATCATGTACAGTTTTCTCGTAATTAATTTTTGAATACTTTTGGGGTTGGCTGCTACCCCCTTCGACGGCTTGCGAGTGTTTGGCAGAAGCACTGTTAGATTGGTTATGGGGAAACTTAATTTATGTATAAGTTTAATCGTGGCATCATGTACAGTTTTCTCGTAATTAATTTTTGAATATTTTGGGATTGGCTGCTACCCCCTTCGACGGCTTGCGAGTGTTTGGCAGGGGCACTGTTAGATTGGTTATGGGGCAACTTAATTTATGTATAAGTTTAATCGTGGCACCATGTACAGTTTTCTCGTAATTAATTTTTGAATATTTTGGGGTTGGCTGCTACCCCCTTCGACGGCTTGCGAGTGTTTGGCAGGGGCACTGTTAGATTGGTTATGGGGCAACTTAATTTATGTATAAGTTTAATCGTGGCACCATGTACAGTTTTCTCGTAATTAATTTTTGAATATTTTGGGGTTGGCTGCTACCCCCTTCGACAGCTTGCGATTGTTTGGCAGGGGCACTGTTAGATTGGTTATGGGGCAACTTAATTTATGTATAAGTTTAATCGTGGCACCATGTACAGTTTTCTCGTAATTAATTTTTGAATATATTGGGGTTGGCTGCTACCCCCTTCGACGGCTTGCGAGTGTTTGGCAGGGGCACTGTTAGATTGGTTATGGGGCAACTTAATTTATGTATAAGTTTAATCGTGGCACCATGTACAGTTTTCTCGTAATTAATTTTTGAATATTTTGGGGTTGGCTGCTACCCCCTTCGACGGCTTGCAAGTGTTTAGCAGGGGCACTGTTAGATTGGTTATGGGGAAACTTAATTTATGTATAAGTTTAATCGTGGCACCATGTACAGTTTTCTCGTAATTAATTTTTGAATATTTTGGGGTTGGCTGCTACCCCCTTCGACGGCTTGCAAGTGTTTGGCAGGGGCACTGTTAGATTGGTTATGGGGCAACTTAATTTATGTATAAGTTTAATCGTGGCACCATGTACAGTTTTCTCGTAATTAATTTTTGAATATTTTGGGGTTGGCTGCTACCCCCTTCGACAGCTTGCGATTGTTTGGCAGGGGCACTGTTAGATTGGTTATGGGGCAACTTAATTTATGTATAAGTTTAATCGTGGCACCATGTACAGTTTTCTCGTAATTAATTTTTGAATATATTGGGGTTGGCTGCTACCCCCTTCGACGGCTTGCGAGTGTTTGGCAGGGGCACTGTTAGATTGGTTATGGGGCAACTTAATTTATGTATAAGTTTAATCGTGGCACCATGTACAGTTTTCTCGTAATTAATTTTTGAATATTTTGGGGTTGGCTGCTACCCCCTTCGACGGCTTGCAAGTGTTTAGCAGGGGCACTGTTAGATTGGTTATGGGGAAACTTAATTTATGTATAAGTTTAATCGTGGCACCATGTACAGTTTTCTCGTAATTAATTTTTGAATATTTTGGGGTTGGCTGCTACCCCCTTCGACAGCTTGCGATTGTTTGGCAGGGGCACTGTTAGATTGGTTATGGGGCAACTTAATTTATGTATAAGTTTAATCGTGGCACCATGTACAGTTTTTTTCGTAATTAATTTTTGAATATTTTGGGGTTGGCTGCTACCCCCTTCGACGGCTTGCGAGTGTTTGGCAGGGGCACTGTTAGATTGGTTATGGGGCAACTTAATTTATGTATAAGTTTAATCGTGGCATCATGTACAGTTTTCTCGTAATTAATTTTTGAATATTTTGGGATTGGCTGCTACCCCCTTCGACGGCTTGCGAGTGTTTGGCAGGGGCACTGTTAGATTGGTTATGGGGCAACTTAATTTATGTATAAGTTTAATCGTGGCACCATGTACAGTTTTCTCGTAATTAATTTTTGAATATTTTGGGGTTGGCTGCTACCCCCTTCGACAGCTTGCGATTGTTTGGCAGGGGCACTGTTAGATTGGTTATGGGGCAACTTAATTTATGTATAAGTTTAATCGTGGCATCATGTACAGTTTTCTCGTAATGAATATTTGAATACTTTTGGGGTTGGCTGCTACCCCCTTCGACGGCTTGCGAGTGTTTGGCAGAAGCACTGTTAGATTGGTTATGGGGAAACTTAATTTATGTATAAGTTTAATCGTGGCATCATGTACAGTTTTCTCGTAATTAATTTTTGAATATTTTGGGATTGGCTGCTACCCCCTTCGACGGCTTGCGAGTGTTTGGCAGGGGCACTGTTAGATTGGTTATGGGGCAACTTAATTTATGTATAAGTTTAATCGTGGCACCATGTACAGTTTTCTCGTAATTAATTTTTGAATATTTTGGGGTTGGCTGCTACCCCCTTCGACAGCTTGCGATTGTTTGGCAGGGGCACTGTTAGATTGGTTATGGGGCAACTTAATTTATGTATAAGTTTAATCGTGGCACCATGTACAGTTTTCTCGTAATTAATTTTTGAATATTTTGGGGTTGGCTGCTACCCCCTTCGACAACTTGCGAGTGTTTGGCCGGGGCACTGTTAGATTGGTTATGGGGCAACTTAATTTATGTATAAGTTTAATCGTGGCACCATGTACAGTTTTCTCGTAATTAATTTTTGAATATTTTGGGGTTGGCTGCTACCCCCTTCGACGGCTTGCGAGTGTTTGGCAGGGGCACTGTTAGATTGGTTATGGGGCAACTTAATTTATGTATAAGTTTAATCGTGGCACCATGTACAGTTTTCTCGTAATTAATTTTTGAATATATTGGGGTTGGCTGCTACCCCCTTCGACGGCTTGCGAGTGTTTGGCAGGGGCACTGTTAGATTGGTTATGGGGCAACTTAATTTATGTATAAGTTTAATCGTGGCACCATGTACAGTTTTCTCGTAATTAATTTTTGAATATTTTGGGGTTGGCTGCTACCCCCTTCGACGGCTTGCAAGTGTTTGGCAGGGGCACTGTTAGATTGGTTATGGGGCAACTTAATTTATGTATAAGTTTAATCGTGGCACCATGTACAGTTTTCTCGTAATTAATTTTTGAATATATTGGGGATGGCTGCTACCCCCTTCGACGGCTTGCGAGTGTTTGGCAGGGGCACTGTTAGATTGGTTATGGGGCAACTTAATTTATGTATAAGTTTAATCGTGGCACCATGTACAGTTTTCTCGTAATTAATTTTTGAATACTTTTGGGGTTGGCTGCTACCCCCTTCGACGGCTTGCGAGTGTTTGGCAGAAGCACTGTTAGATTGGTTATGGGGAAACTTAATTTATGTATAAGTTTAGTCGTGGCACCATGTACAGTTTTCTCGTAATTAATTTTTGAATATTTTGGGGTTGGCTGCTACCCCCTTCGACGGCTTGCGAGTGTTTGGCAGGGGCACTGTTAGATTGGTTATGGGGCAACTTAATTTTTGTATAAGTTTAATCGTGGCACCATGTACAGTTTTCTCGTAATTAATTTTTGAATATTTTGGGGTTGGCTGCTACCCCCTTTGACGGCTTGCGAGTGTTTGGCAGGGGCACTGTTAGATTGGTTATGGGGCAACTTAATTTATGTATAAGTTTAATCGTGGCACCATGTACAGTTTTCTCGTAATTAATTTTTGAATATATTGGGGATGGCTGCTACCCCTTTCGACGGCTTGCGAGTGTTTGGCAGGGGCACTGTTAGATTGGTTATGGGGCAACTTAATTTATGTATAAGTTTAATCGTGGCACCATGTACAGTTTTCTCGTAATTAATTTTTGAATACTTTTGGGGTTGGCTGCTACTCCTTCGACGGCTTGCGAGTGTTTGGCAGAAGCACTGTTAGATTGGTTATGGGGAAACTTAATTTATGTATAAGTTTAATCGTGGCACCATGTACAGTTTTCTCGTAATTAATTTTTGAATATTTTGGGGTTGGCTGCTACCCCCTTCGACGGCTTGCGAGTGTTTGGCAGGGGCACTGTTAGATTGGTTATGGGGCAACTTAATTTATGTATAAGTTTAATCGTGGCACCATGTACAGTTTTCTCGTAATTAATTTTTGAATATTTTGGGGTTGGCTGCTACCCCCTTCGACGGCTTACGAGTGTTTGGCAGGGGCACTGTTAGATTGGTTATGGGGCAACTTAATTTTTGTATAAGTTTAATCGTGGCACCATGTACAGTTTTCTCGTGATTAATTTTTGAATATTTTGGGGTTGGCTGCTACCCCCTTTGACGGCTTGCGAGTGTTTGGCAGGGGCACTGTTAGATTGGTTATGGGGCAACTTAATTTATGTATAAGTTTAATCGTGGCACCATGTACAGTTTTCTCGTAATAAATTTTTGAATATTTTGGGGCTGGCTGCTACCCCCTTCGACGGCTTGCGAGTGTTTGGCAGGGGCACTGTTAGATTGGTTATGGGGCAACTTAATTTATGTATAAGTTTAATCGTGGCACCATGTACAGTTTTCTCGTAATTAATTTTTGAATACTTTTGGGGTTGGCTGCTACCCCCTTCGACGGCTTGCGAGCGTTTGGCAGAAGCACTGTTAGATTGGTTATGGGGCAACTTAATTTATGTATAAGTTTAATCGTGGCACCATGTACAGTTTTCTCGTAATTAATTTTTGAATATTTTGGGGTTGGCTGCTACCCCCTTCGACGGCTTGCGAGTGTTTGGCAGGGGCACTGTTAGATTGGTTATGGGGCAACTTAATTTATGTATAAGTTTAATCGTGGCACCATGTACAGTTTTCTCGTAATAAATTTTTGAATATTTTGGGGTTGGCTGCTACCCCCTTCGACGGCTTGCGAGTGTTTGGCAGGGGCACTGTTAGATTGGTTATGGGGCAACTTAATTTATGTATTAGTTTAATCGTGGCACCATGTACAGTTTTCTCGTAATTAATTTTTGAATACTTTTGGGGTTGGCTGCTACCCCCTTCGACGGCTTGCGAGCGTTTGGCAGAAGCACTGTTAGATTGGTTATGGGGAAACTTAATTTATGTATAAGTTTAATCGTGGCACCATGTACAGTTTTCTCGTAATTAATTTTTGAATATTTTGGGGTTGGCTGCTACCCCCTTCGACGGCTTGCGAGTGTTTGGCAGGGGCACTGTTAGATTGGTTATGGGGCAACTTAATTTATGTATAAGTTTAATCGTGGCACCATGTACAGTTTTCTCGTAATTAATTTTTGAATATTTTGGGGTTGGCTGCTACCCCCTTCGACGGCTTGCGAGTGTTTGGCAGGGGCACTGTTAGATTGGTTATGGGGCAACTTAATTTATGTATAAGTTTAATCGTGGCACCATGTACAGTTTTCTCGTAATTAATTTTTGAATACTTTTGGGGTTGGCTGCTACCCCCTTCGACGGCTTGCGAGTGTTTGGCAGAAGCACTGTTAGATTGGTTATGGGGCAACTTAATTTATGTATAAGTTTAATCGTGGCACCATGTACAGTTTTCTCGTAATTAATTTTTGAATATATTGGGGATGGCTGCTACCCCTTTCGACAGCTTGCGAGTGTTTGGCAGGGGCACTGTTAGATTGGTTATGGGGCAACTTAATTTATGTATAAGTTTAATCGTGGCACCATGTACAGTTTTCTCGTAATTAATTTTTGAATACTTTTGGGGTTGGCTGCTACCCCCTTCGACGGCTTGCGAGTGTTTGGCAGAAGCACTGTTAGATTGGTTATGGGGAAACTTAATTTATGAAAAGTTTAATCGTGGCACCATGTACAGTTTTCTCGTAATTAATTTTTGAATATTTTGGGGTTGGCTGCTACCCCCTTCGACGGCTTGCGAGTGTTTGGCAGGGGCACTGTTAGATTGGTTATGGGGCAACTTAATTTTTGTATAAGTTTAATCGTGGCACCATGTACAGTTTTCTCGTAATTAATTTTTGAATATTTTGGGGTTGGCTGCTACCCCCTTTGACGGCTTGCGAGTGTTTAGCAGGGGCACTGTTAGATTGGTTATGGGGCAACTTAATTTATGTATAAGTTTAATCGTGGCACCATGTACAGTTTTCTCGTAATTAATTTTTGAATATATTGGGGATGGCTGCTACCCCCTTCGACGGCTTGCGAGTGTTTGGCAGAAGCACTGTTAGATTGGTTATGGGGAAACTTAATTTATGTATAAGTTTAATCGTGGCACCATGTACAGTTTTCTCGTAATTAATTTTTGAATATTTTGGGGTTGGCTGCTACCCCCTTCGACGGCTTGCGAGTGTTTGGCAGGGGCACTGTTAGATTGGTTATGGGGCAACTTAATTTATGTATAAGTTTAATCGTGGCACCATGTACAGTTTTCTCGTAATTAATTTTTGAATATTTTGGGGTTGGCTGCTACCCCCTTCGACGGCTTGCAAGTGTTTGGCAGGGGCACTGTTAGATTGGTTATGGGGCAACTTAATTTATGTATAAGTTTAATCGTGGCACCATGTACAGTTTTCTCGTAATTAATTTTTGAATATATTGGGGATGGCTGCTACCACCTTCGACGGCTTGCGAGTGTTTGGCAGGGGCACTGTTAGATTGGTTATGGGGCAACTTAATTTATGTATAAGTTTAATCGTGGCACCATGTACAGTTTTCTCGTAATTAATTTTTGAATACTTTTGGGGTTGGCTGCTACCCCCTTCGACGGCTTGCGAGTGTTTGGCAGAAGCACTGTTAGATTGGTTATGGGGAAACTTAATTTATGTATAAGTTTAATCGTGGCACCATGTACAGTTTTCTCGTAATTAATTTTTGAATATTTTGGGGTTGGCTGCTACCCCCTTCGACGGCTTGCGAGTGTTTGGCAGGGGCACTGTTAGATTGGTTATGGGGCAACTTAATTTATGTATAAGTTTAATCGTGGCACCATGTACAGTTTTCTCGTAATTAATTTTTGAATATTTTGGGGTTGGCTGCTACCCCCTTCGACGGCTTGCGAGTGTTTGGCAGGGGCACTGTTAGATTGGTTATGGGGCAACTTAATTTTTGTATAAGTTTAATCGTGGCACCATGTACAGTTTTCTCGTAATTACCTTTTGAATATTTTGGGGTTGACTGCTACCCCCTTTGACGGCTTGCGAGTGTTTGGCAGGGGCACTGTTAGATTGGTTATGGGGCAACTTAATTTATGTATAAGTTTAATCGTGGCACCATGTACAGTTTTCTCGTAATTAATTTTTGAATATATTGGGGATGGCTGCTACCCCTTTCGACGGCTTGCGAGTGTTTGGCAGGGGCACTGTTAGATTGGTTATGGGGCAACTTAATTTATGTATAAGTTTAATCGTGGCACCATGTACAGTTTTCTCGTAATTAATTTTTGAATACTTTTGGGGTTGGCTGCTACTCCCTTCGACGGCTTGCGAGTGTTTGGCAGAAGCACTGTTAGATTGGTTATGGGGAAACTTAATTTATGTATAAGTTTAATCGTGGCACCATGTACAGTTTTCTCGTAATTAATTTTTGAATATTTTGGGGTTGGCTGCTACCCCCTTCGACGGCTTGCGAGTGTTTGGCAGGGGCACTGTTAGATTGGTTATGGGGCAACTTAATTTATGTATAAGTTTAATCGTGGCACCATGTACAGTTTTCTCGTAATTAATTTTTGAATATTTTGGGGTTGGCTGCTACCCCCTTCGACGGCTTGCGAGTGTTTGGCAGGGGCACTGTTAGATTGGTTATGGGGCAACTTAATTTTTGTATAAGTTTAATCGTGGCACCATGTACAGTTTTCTCGTAATTAATTTTTGAATATTTTGGGGTTGGCTGCTACCCCCTTCGACGACTTGCGAGTGTTTGGCAGGAGCACTGTTAGATTGGTTATGGGGCAACTTAATTTATGTATAAGTTTAATCGTGGCACCATGTACAGTTTTCTCGTAATTAATTTTTGAATATATTGGGGATGGCTGCTACCCCCTTCGACGGCTTGCGAGTGTTTGGCAGGGGCACTGTTAGATTGGTTATGGGGCAACTTAATTTATGTATAAGTTTAATCGTGGCACCATGTACAGTTTTCTCGTAATTAATTTTTGAATATTTTGGGGTTGGCTGCTACCCCCTTCGACGGCTTGCGAGTGTTTGGCAGAAGCACTGTTAGATTGGTTATGGGGAAACTTAATTTATGTATAAGTTTAATCGTGGCACCATGTACAGTTTTCTCGTAATTAATTTTTGAATATTTTGGGGTTGGCTGCTACCCCCTTCGACGGCTTGCGAGTGTTTGGCAGGGGCACTGTTAGATTGGTTATGGGGCAACTTAATTTATGTATAAGTTTAATCGTGGCACCATGTACAGTTTTCTCGTAATTAATTTTTGAATATTTTGGGGTTGGCTGCTACCCCCTTCGACGGCTTGCGAGTGTTTGGCAGGGGCACTGTTAGATTGGTTATGGGGCAACTTAATTTATGTATAAGTTTAATCGTGGCACCATGTACAGTTTTCTCGTAATAAATTTTTGAATATTTTGGGGTTGGCTGGTACCCCCTTCGACGGCTTGCGAGTGTTTGGCAGGGGCACTGTTAGATTGGTTATGGGGCAACTTAATTTATGTATAAGTTTAATCGTGGCACCATGTACAGTTTTCTCGTAATTAATTTTTGAATACTTTTGGGGTTTTCTGCTACCCCCTTCGACGGCTTGCGAGCGTTTGGCAGAAGCACTGTTAGATTGGTTATGGGGAAACTTAATTTATGTATAAGTTTAATCGTGGCACCATGTACAGTTTTCTCGTAATTAATTTTTGAATATTTTGGGGTTGGCTGCTACCCCCTTCGACGGCTTGCGAGTGTTTGGCAGGGGCACTGTTAGATTGGTTATGGGGCAACTTAATTTATGTATAAGTTTAATCGTGGCACCATGTACAGTTTTCTCGTAATTAATTTTTGAATATTTTGGGGTTGGCTGCTACCCCCTTCGACGGCTTGCGAGTGTTTGGCAGGGGCACTGTTAGATTGGTTATGGGGCAACTTAATTTATGTATAAGTTTAATCGTGGCACCATGTACAGTTTTCTCGTAATTAATTTTTGAATACTTTTGGGGTTGGCTGCTACCCCCTTCGACGGCTTGCGAGTGTTTGGCAGAAGCACTGTTAGATTGGTTATGGGGAAACTTAATTTATGTATAAGTTTAATCGTGGCACCATGTACAGTTTTCTCGTAATTAATTTTTGAATATTTTGGGGTTGGCTGCTACCCCCTTCGACGGCTTGCGAGTGTTTGGCAGGGGCACTGTTAGATTGGTTATGGGGCAACTTAATTTATGTATAAGTGTAATCGTGGCACCATGTACAGTTTTCTCGTAATTAATTTTTGAATATATTGGGGATGGCTGCTACCCCTTTCGACGGCTTGCGAGTGTTTGGCAGGGGCACTGTTAGATTGGTTATGGGGCAACTTAATTTATGTATAAGTTTAATCGTGGCACCATGTACAGTTTTCTCGTAATTAATTTTTGAATACTTTTGGGGTTGGCTGCTACCCCCTTCGACGGCTTGCGAGTGTTTGGCAGAAGCACTGTTAGATTGGTTATGGGGCAACTTAATTTTTGTATAAGTTTAATCGTGGCACCATGTACAGTTTTCTCGTAATTAATTTTTGAATATTTTGGGGTTGGCTGCTACCCCCTTTGACGACTTGCGAGTGTTTAGCAGGGGCACTGTTAGATTGGTTATGGGGCAACTTAATTTATGTATAAGTTTAGTCGTGGCACCATGTACAGTTTTCTCGTAATTAATTTTTGAATATATTGGGGATGGCTGCTACCCCCTTCGACGGCTTGCGAGTGTTTGGCAGAAGCACTGTTAGATTGGTTATGGGGAAACTTAATTTATGTATAAGTTTAATCGTGGCACCATGTACAGTTTTCTCGTAATTAATTTTTGAATATTTTGTATTTGGCTGCTACCCCCTTCGACGGCTTGCGAGTGTTTGGCAGGGGCACTGTTAGATTGGTTATGGGGCAACTTAATTTATGTATAAGTTTAATCGTGGCACCATGTACAGTTTTCTCGTAATTAATTTTTGAATATTTTGGGGTTGGCTGCTACCCCCTTCGACGGCTTGCGAGTGTTTGGCAGAAGCACTGTTAGATTGGTTATGGGGAAACTTAATTTATGTATAAGTTTAATCGTGGCACCATGTACAGTTTTCTCGTAATAAATTTTTGAATATTTTGGGGTTGGCTGCTACCCCCTTTGACGGCTTGCGAGTGTTTGGCAGGGGCACTGTTAGATTGGTTATGGGGCAACTTAATTTATGTATAAGTTTAATCGTGGCACCATGTACAGTTTTCTCGTAATTAATTTTTGAATACTTTTGGGGTTGGCTGCTACCCCCTTCGACGGCTTGCGAGTGTTTGGCAGAAGCACTGTTAGATTGGTTATGGGGAAACTTAATTTATGTATAAGTTTAATCGTGGCACCATGTACAGTTTTCTCGTAATTAATTTTTGAATATATTGGGGATGGCTGCTACCCCATTCGACAGCTTGCGAGTGTTTGGCAGGGGCACTGTTAGATTGGTTATGGGGCAACTTAATTTATGTATAAGTTTAATCGTGGCACCATGTACAGTTTTCTCGTAATTAATTTTTGAATACTTTTGGGGTTGGCTGCTACCCCCTTCGACGGCTTGCGAGTGTTTGGCAGAAGCACTGTTAGATTGGTTATGGGGAAACTTAATTTATGTATAAGTTTAATCGTGGCACCATGTACAGTTTTCTCGTAATTAATTTTTGAATATTTTGGGGTTGGCTGCTACCCCCTTCGACGGCTTGCGAGTGTTTGGCAGGGGCACTGTTAGATTGGTTATGGGGCAACTTAATTTTTGTATAAGTTTAATCGTGGCACCATGTACAGTTTTCTCGTAATTAATTTTTGAATATTTTGGGGTTGGCTGCTACCCCCTTTGACGGCTTGCGAGTGTTTAGCAGGGGCACTGTTAGATTGGTTATGGGGCAACTTAATTTATGTATAAGCTTAATCGTGGCACCATGTACAGTTTTCTCGTAATTAATTTTTGAATATATTGGGGATGGCTGCTACCCCCTTCGACGGCTTGCGAGTGTTTGGCAGAAGCACTGTTAGATTGGTTATGGGGCAACTTAATTTATGTATAAGTTTAATCGTGGCACCATGTACAGTTTTCTCGTAATTAATTTTTGAATATTTTGGGGTTGGCTGCTACCCCCTTCGACGGCTTGCAAGTGTTTGGCAGGGGCACTGTTAGATTGGTTATGGGGCAACTTAATTTATGTATAAGTTTAATCGTGGCACCATGTACAGTTTTCTCGTAATTAATTTTTGAATATATTGGGGATGGCTGCTACCCCCTTCGACGGCTTGCGAGTGTTTGGCAGGGGCACTGTTAGATTGGTTATGGGGCAACTTAATTTATGTATAAGTTTAATCGTGGCACCATGTACAGTTTTCTCGTAATTAATTTTTGAATACTTTTGGGGTTGGCTGCTACCCCCTTCGACGGCTTGCGAGTGTTTGGCAGAAGCACTGTTAGATTGGTTATGGGGAAACTTAATTTATGTATAAGTTTAATCGTGGCACCATGTACAGTTTTCTCGTAATTAATTTTTGAATATTTTGGGGTTGGCTGCTACCCCCTTCGACGGCTTGCGAGTGTTTGGCAGGGGCACTGTTAGATTGGTTATGGGGCAACTTAATTTATGTATAAGTTTAATCGTGGCACCATGTACAGTTTTCTCGTAATTAATTTTTGAATATTTTGGGGTTGGCTGCTACCCCCTTCGACGGCTTGCGAGTGTTTGGCAGGGGCACTGTTAGATTGGTTATGGGGCAACTTAATTTTTGTATAAGTTTAATCGTGGCACCATGTACAGTTTTCTCGTAATTACCTTTTGAATATTTTGGGGTTGACTGCTACCCCCTTTGACGGCTTGCGAGTGTTTGGCAGGGGCACTGTTAGATTGGTTATGGGGCAACTTAATTTATGTATAAGTTTAATCGTGGCACCATGTACAGTTTTCTCGTAATTAATTTTTGAATATATTGGGGATGGCTGCTACCCCTTTCGACGGCTTGCGAGTGTTTGGCAGGGGCACTGTTAGATTGGTTATGGGGCAACTTAATTTATGTATAAGTTTAATCGTGGCACCATGTACAGTTTTCTCGTAATTAATTTTTGAATACTTTTGGGGTTGGCTGCTACTCCCTTCGACGGCTTGCGAGTGTTTGGCAGAAGCACTGTTAGATTGGTTATGGGGAAACTTAATTTATGTATAAGTTTAATCGTGGCACCATGTACAGTTTTCTCGTAATTAATTTTTGAATATTTTGGGGTTGGCTGCTACCCCCTTCGACGGCTTGCGAGTGTTTGGCAGGGGCACTGTTAGATTGGTTATGGGGCAACTTAATTTATGTATAAGTTTAATCGTGGCACCATGTACAGTTTTCTCGTAATTAATTTTTGAATATTTTGGGGTTGGCTGCTACACCCTTCGACGGCTTGCGAGTGTTTGGCAGGGGCACTGTTAGATTGGTTATGGGGCAACTTAATTTTTGTATAAGTTTAATCGTGGCACCATGTACAGTTTTCTCGTAATTAATTTTTGAATATTTTGGGGTTGGCTGCTACCCCCTTCGACGACTTGCGAGTGTTTGGCAGGAGCACTGTTAGATTGGTTATGGGGCAACTTAATTTATGTATAAGTTTAATCGTGGCACCATGTACAGTTTTCTCGTAATTAATTTTTGAATATATTGGGGATGGCTGCTACCCCCTTCGACGGCTTGCGAGTGTTTGGCGGGGCACTGTTAGATTGGTTATGGGGCAACTTAATTTATGTATAAGTTTAATCGTGGCACCATGTACAGTTTTCTCGTAATTAATTTTTGAATATTTTGGGGTTGGCTGCTACCCCCTTCGACGGCTTGCGAGTGTTTGGCAGAAGCACTGTTAGATTGGTTATGGGGAAACTTAATTTATGTATAAGTTTAATCGTGGCACCATGTACAGTTTTCTCGTAATTAATTTTTGAATATTTTGGGGTTGGCTGCTACCCCCTTCGACGGCTTGCGAGTGTTTGGCAGGGGCACTGTTAGATTGGTTATGGGGCAACTTAATTTATGTATAAGTTTAATCGTGGCACCATGTACAGTTTTCTCGTAATTAATTTTTGAATATTTTGGGGTTGGCTGCTACCCCCTTCGACGGCTTGCGAGTGTTTGGCAGGGGCACTGTTAGATTGGTTATGGGGCAACTTAATTTATGTATAAGTTTAATCGTGGCACCATGTACAGTTTTCTCGTAATAAATTTTTGAATATTTTGGGGTTGGCTGGTACCCCCTTCGACGGCTTGCGAGTGTTTGGCAGGGGCACTGTTAGATTGGTTATGGGGCAACTTAATTTATGTATAAGTTTAATCGTGGCACCATGTACAGTTTTCTCGTAATTAATTTTTGAATACTTTTGGGGTTTTCTGCTACCCCCTTCGACGGCTTGCGAGCGTTTGGCAGAAGCACTGTTAGATTGGTTATGGGGAAACTTAATTTATGTATAAGTTTAATCGTGGCACCATGTACAGTTTTCTCGTAATTAATTTTTGAATATTTTGGGGTTGGCTGCTACCCCCTTCGACGGCTTGCGAGTGTTTGGCAGGGGCACTGTTAGATTGGTTATGGGGCAACTTAATTTATGTATAAGTTTAATCGTGGCACCATGTACAGTTTTCTCGTAATTAATTTTTGAATATTTTGGGGTTGGCTGCTACCCCCTTCGACGGCTTGCGAGTGTTTGGCAGGGGCACTGTTAGATTGGTTATGGGGCAACTTAATTTATGTATAAGTTTAATCGTGGCACCATGTACAGTTTTCTCGTAATTAATTTTTGAATACTTTTGGGGTTGGCTGCTACCCCCTTCGACGGCTTGCGAGTGTTTGGCAGAAGCACTGTTAGATTGGTTATGGGGAAACTTAATTTATGTATAAGTTTAATCGTGGCACCATGTACAGTTTTCTCGTAATTAATTTTTGAATATTTTGGGGTTGGCTGCTACCCCCTTCGACGGCTTGCGAGTGTTTGGCAGGGGCACTGTTAGATTGGTTATGGGGCAACTTAATTTATGTATAAGTGTAATCGTGGCACCATGTACAGTTTTCTCGTAATTAATTTTTGAATATATTGGGGATGGCTGCTACCCCTTTCGACGGCTTGCGAGTGTTTGGCAGGGGCACTGTTAGATTGGTTATGGGGCAACTTAATTTATGTATAAGTTTAATCGTGGCACCATGTACAGTTTTCTCGTAATTAATTTTTGAATACTTTTGGGGTTGGCTGCTACCCCCTTCGACGGCTTGCGAGTGTTTGGCAGAAGCACTGTTAGATTGGTTATGGGGAAACTTAATTTATGTATAAGTTTAATCGTGGCACCATGTACAGTTTTCTCGTAATTAATTTTTGAATATTTTGGGGTTGGCTGCTACCCCCTTCGACGGCTTGCGAGTGTTTGGCAGGGGCACTGTTAGATTGGTTATGGGGCAACTTAATTTATGTATAATTTTAATCGTGGCACCATGTACAGTTTTCTCGTAATTAATTTTTGAATATTTTGGGGTTGGCTGCTACCCCCTTCGACGGCTTGCGAGTGTTTGGCAGAGGCACTGTTAGATTGGTTATGGGGCAACTTAATTTTTGTATAAGTTTAATCGTGGCACCATGTACAGTTTTCTCGTAATTAATTTTTGAATATTTTGGGGTTGGCTGCTACCCCCTTTGACGACTTGCGAGTGTTTAGCAGGGGCACTGTTAGATTGGTTATGGGGCAACTTAATTTATGTATAAGTTTAGTCGTGGCACCATGTACAGTTTTCTCGTAATTAATTTTTGAATATATTGGGGATGGCTGCTACCCCCTTCGACGGCTTGCGAGTGTTTGGCAGAAGCACTGTTAGATTGGTTATGGGGAAACTTAATTTATGTATAAGTTTAATCGTGGCACCATGTACAGTTTTCTCGTAATTAATTTTTGAATATTTTGGGTTTGGCTGCTACCCCCTTCGACGGCTTGCGAGTGTTTGGCAGGGGCACTGTTAGATTGGTTATGGGGCAACTTAATTTATGTATAAGTTTAATCGTGGCACCATGTACAGTTTTCTCGTAATTAATTTTTGAATATTTTGGGGTTGGCTGCTACCCCCTTCGACGGCTTGCGAGTGTTTGGCAGAAGCACTGTTAGATTGGTTATGGGGAAACTTAATTTATGTATAAGTTTAATCGTGGCACCATGTACAGTTTTCTCGTAATAAATTTTTGAATATTTTGGGGTTGGCTGCTACCCCCTTTGACGGCTTGCGAGTGTTTGGCAGGGGCACTGTTAGATTGGTTATGGGGCAACTTAATTTATGTATAAGTTTAATCGTGGCACCATGTACAGTTTTCTCGTAATTAATTTTTGAATACTTTTGGGGTTGGCTGCTACCCCCTTCGACGGCTTGCGAGTGTTTGGCAGAAGCACTGTTAGATTGGTTACGGGGAAACTTAATTTATGTATAAGTTTAATCGTGGCACCATGTACAGTTTTCTCGTAATTAATTTTTGAATATTTTGGGGTTGGCTGCTACCCCCTTCGACGGCTTGCGAGTGTTTGGCAGGGGCACTGTTAGATTGGTTATGGGGCAACTTAATTTATGTATAAGTTTAATCGTGGCACCATGTACAGTTTTCTCGTAATTAATTTTTGAATATTTTGGGGTTGGCTGTTACCCCCTTCGACGGCTTGCGAGTGTTTGGCAGGGGCACTGTTAGATTAGTTATGGGGCAACTTAATTTTTGTATAAGTTTAATCGTGGCACCATGTACAGTTTTCTCGTAATTAATTTTTGAATATTTTGGGGTTGGCTGCTACCCCCTTTGACGGCTTGCGAGTGTTTGGCAGGGGCACTGTTAGATTGGTTATGGGGCAACTTAATTTATGTATAAGTTTAATCGTGGCACCATGTACAGTTTTCTCGTAATTAATTTTTGAATATTTTGGGGTTGGCTGCTACCCCCTTCGACGGCTTGCGAGTGTTTGGCAGGGGCACTGTTAGATTGGTTATGGGGCATTTTAATTTATGTATATTTTTAATCGTGGCACCATGTACAGTTTTCTTGTAATTAATATTTGAATATTTTTGGGTTGGCTGCTCCCCTCTTCGACAGCTTGCATGTATTAGAGCTTTTATTTAGTTGTTATGATATTGTTGTTAATATAGATATTTATTCCTTAGGTATGTCTGGCTATGTATGGTTTTTAAACTAAGGAAATCGAATAATAGCTTATACGTGGTAGTGTGTGTGGCTATCTACATCTTTTGATTTTGTGGTTGCTTCGGGTATCGTCGTTAAAATTGGCTGCTATCTTTTGGCTGCTGTTTTCACGCCGGTGTTTTTTACAACCTAAAATTGTATTTAGTATTAATCAAATTCATTCAACTGGTCAGGCCTAATTTATCTGTATTTACTTTCTAATGCAGTACGGCTTGGTCGATGCTATTGATAATCAAATTCACGTAAGTGTTCACGCCTAATTAGTGTATTTAGTATTAATCAATTCATTCAACTAGTCAGACCTAATTTATCTGTATTTACTTGCTAATGCAGTACGGCTTGGTCGATGCTATTGATAATCAAATTCATTCAACTGTTCAGGCCTAATTTATATGATAATTTGTTGATTCATAACGGCCTACCAGGGTCTCTTGTAAAACTAAATTTATTCAGCTGTTCGCGCATAATTGGTGCGTTATTTGTAGAAACCTTACAAGCGTCGCTGAGGCCGCGGTGAACTAATCTCATGTGTTTGTTTAGTTATAATTAGAGTTAAAGCGTCTCCCAGCTGGGCTATATAGTGTAATGACCAGCAGGCAAGCACCACGTTGGGCGACCATTATTTTATGTAGTGATAGCTCCACGTTGTGCTAGTCATTAATTATGCAACGGCTCAATGCTTGAGATGCATATCTGATTTGGTATTAGCCCTACTATTTCTTTTCAAATCGATTATTTTCAATTTTACTTTTTTACTAAGTATTACAATTGAGACTCTGAAGGTGGTTCGCCAATCTAGTTATCTATTAGTTGAAATTCAAATTTTATTATAATTTTTGATCACTGAATGACTTTAACCATCAGCTTGACTTCTAAACTTAATCAAACCAAGAATTGACAAATATTTTTTCAAATAACATATCCTTTAATCAATTCACTCAAGTAAGTACTGTATTCTGTTTATTTCATTCTTTCTTTTAATGTCTGTTATTCAAAATGTTTTATATGAATAATTAAAACAAACCTGAACACTCCTCAAGCTTTCACTGCAAGTATCCAAAACTACAGCTCCCAATGTCCACAGCACCCGATGTTCACAGCCCTTCAAACAATATCCAACCCAACCTGTTCCCTTTATCAATGTTACTGTCACCCCAACAGATTCCTGGTAAGTTTCAGTATTATAGATGATCCCAAGCTAATCTTCTTTATTCCTCAGCTCATACTCTGTATCCAGCAACACCTACAAAACTGTCCAAATCATGCAGGTACTTCAACAACTTTCGTCTAAATGATTGACTTGTCTTTCATGTAATCACCAACCTCAGCAACGAAAACTAATTATATCTTGCATGTACCAATAAATCCAAATCTATTTAAATATTGTAGTCTTCTTGTTATTTGTATCTAATTAACTGTATTCCACAATATCTTTACTGATTGTATGCTTGTATTACTTCAAAATTATTTTGTCATATATTTGCACCACGTCGATTTGTTAAAAGCCCTGTTATTTGTATATCACCAAATATTTATACAAATAAAGACATAATTTCAAATTTTTATTGTAAAAAAAGGAGTTTTTCAAAAATCTGTATACATTTTTATGAGTTGGTTATTCTTAGTGTCTAAACAAATTTTTATATCTCTGGTAGTTACAATTATTCCTGCCCTCTTAAAAAATATAAAATGTCCTAATTATTACATGCTACAATTCCTTATTATTATAGCAAGCACATTTGTTAAATATAACCTTGGTTTTAACTTTTTTAATATTGAACTCAACCATCAAAATTGAATACTCAATTGCTATATAAAATTTTCAAATTACATTACTAATTGTCTCAATTTTAATTTTCATCATTCATTTTGAAATTAACACCCAATCTTATTTAAACCCCTCAAAATTTGATTATATTAATCTTCCAAATTTATCATTTTTATATTTTTATTTTATAACTACCCTAAGTGTATCATAACAATAGTTTAGTACATATATGACCGTGTTTACCTTTTGTGTATCACTAATTTACATGTGTGAGACCAATAGAACAGTATTTTGAACAAAGCTTTATAATTTCCGACGAGTCTGTGCATGCCCACTTTCAGGTTACTGTGTAAAGATAAATGTACAGGGGAACCTGAGTGTTTAAGCGTCACAGGTAAGTTGACGACGCTTGCCGCTGCAGTGTCGTGAGGTTGTGCACTTTTTTTGACTCCCGTTGAGTTTGGATTTCGCCAAGGTAATAAGTTAGAAGGTAGGCACGTTTGATTTCCCAGTTTTACTCTGGGTTTATCTTTGCTTTTCGTTTATGTGGATGAAACTGGGTAGCGCCCTATTTAATTTTATTGTTGTTTACCGCCTCTTTGGCCGTTGCCCGTATGTAATCTCGTGAAGGACCTTCCCTCGCTTCACTGATGTCTAGTCTGCATATCTTGTTGCGGGTTAGGCAGCGGCCCTAGGTGAGTAATTGTCCCGATTATGTGAAATATTGTCCGCCCTGGTCGTTTAGCTTTTAAGTAATTTTTGTATGTGCCGGCGCGGTGTCGTAAAAGTCGTTTTAGACCGTAACAACTTTCCATGTGATTAAATGGAAAAAATTATTATTATATCTGGAAGAAAATGGTTTGCACAGCATGGGATTAACTTTTACAGAGCTGCATGATGGTGAAAACAGAAGTCGAATATCTATTTTTTTTCGAGTTACAGTTTATAATTTAAAATTACGGCATTTCGATGTTGTATGGCACAGTTGATTTGTTTTCTCAATATCAAAAAATATAGTAGGTATTCTTAATGCACTTTTCCACGTAGATTAATGTCATTAAGTTAGAATTGCTATATTATAGTATGAACATAATTATTTTATATATATTTCTAAAAGTCCTGACTCACTCACTCATTCACTCACTCATCAACGCCCAGCCCAGACCCTTGGACTTAGAAAACGAAATTTTGTACAGAGGTTTTCTCTATGATGTATACAAGGAATAAGAAAGGATATTTCGAAATTCAACCCCTAAAGGGGTAAAATGGGGGTTCCAATTTTGTATGGAAAAATAATATTAAATAGACATTTCGACTTGAAACTTTGTAGGAGTACTCCTAAAAACAAATAAGGAGACACGTATTTCGTGATTTTACAAAAATCAACCCCTTAGGGGGTGAAATGGGGTAAATAGGCCTAAAAATCGATATGGGTGTCGTTATTGAGGGTTTTTGGGACGTTGATTTCGAAAATGGCATTTGAAATTTGGCAGGCAGATTTCTAAGAGGAAGTAGGCATTCGCTAAGAAAGGGTTTTTGAAAATTCAACCCCTAAAGGGGTAAAAAAGAGGTTGGAATTTTGTAAGATCAAATTTTGAACTAAGTCATTCAAGTTTTTGGAAATTTGTCCCCTGAAAGTGAAAATAAGAGATGACGGGAAAGAACGAAAAGGGAAGGGACGCGATGGGACGGGACTGGACGGGAAAATGAACGAGAAAAGGGACGGGGACGGGACGGGAAAGGAAAGGATGGTATGGGTGGGGGGACGGGGGGAGACGGAACGGTACTGGACGGGACGGGACTAGACTGGACGGAAAAGGACAGGACGGCATGGGACGGGACGGCACTGGACGAAAAGGGATGGGATGGGATGGGATGGGAGGGGAGGGGACGGGACGGGACGGGACGGGACGGGATGGGACCGGGACGAGAAAAGGAACGGGGAAAGAGACGGGGACGGGGATGGGGATGGGATGAGATGGGATGACAGGAAATAATTAGCCATTATTTAATACACACATAACGAACCTCGCGCGTACAAAGTCTCGGGTAACAGCTAGTGTATAATAAAAATGAGGAATAATAGTCTACTTCGAACAATATACAGTATTGTGCAAATGAAAGGAATAAATTTATTATTTCGTAAATCGGTGACTAGAGAGAAATCGTGCAAGCCGTCGATATTTATTTTTAAACGCACATTCCGTCAGATTTTCTTTTTATTAGTCACTCATCTGGTGAGCGTGATGACGTCATCGATGATTTTGTGGGTCATGCTAAAGGACTATATTTGTACGAGCAAGCTTGTCCGCCATTTTGAGTTACTGAAAGTGGCGGAAAATTCAAATTCTAGTTACTTTTCAATTAGCATATGGTAAGTCGGAAAAACAACGATCATGTCATTTAATTTTAGCCGTCTTAAAAAAGACTGGTTTTTAAACAAATAAAATGAAAGCAGAAAAATCGGAACGAAAACACTGTTAACTAACACGCATGTGATTCAAACTAGAGAACTTTAATAGTACCTTAGTTCAAACAACAGTGACGAGTGACTTGGATGAAGACGGTTTATAATTAACATCGTAATCGGAATGCACAAAGATTTAATTCAGCATGCAGTGTTCGTCCGGATCGAGCAGTGCGTATTCGAACGGTTTCCAGTCTTGCTTGGTTGACAGACGACAGAACGCACGGTTATCGGTCAGCGCAGCCAACGGCTTGGCGCTAAAGTCCCTGTGACACAAAATCTAGTAGAATAAGCTTGCCTGGTCTATAAAGCACTCTAGGTCATGCGACACCTCCTTTGAAAGGTCTTTTAATTATCTATCCAACCATTTCATCAAGATTAAGTAATTTAATTTTGCATACTGTCAAACATCTTTTATTGTTGCAATATTCTTATTTATTAAATACAACCAAATTGACGACCCTCAGCTATGATACATTGAGAAAGACGAGCAGTGAAATCTTCTCGAACTTTTTCTATAACTTTCAGAGTTATTTGTGCCATCTCGATGCGTATGCAACTGTTTTCGTGATTTTGACGTTTTGATGATATTTTGCATGGAGGTTAGTTGTATTAATCAAACTTTTCGCCACAAAAAAAGATTTTGCGGTCAACGAAAAAAATTGTGGGCGATTAATAATCTCAACTATTAAAGGCACTCACTCGCTATCGCTCGTTCGTGCTTTAAACAGTTTCGATTATTAATCGCCTTCATTAACACACTTGTTAGTTAAATAACTATTAAGGCTCTATTTATAATACTTTTGTAGTTTCGTATCCTAGGTGACGACATCCTTGACTTTCAGTGAAGAAACATTCAAAAGTGGGGATAATGTGACGTTTTAAGTGAAAGCTAGATATTGACAAAAAATACTAAAAACGTTCATAAGTTAGAATCGCTGAAAGCAATTTACGAGAAAATTTAGAATTGAACATAAAACTTATAGGGGCTTAAATAGCCATAAAGAGATACAGTGTTCTATTAAAAAATAATACTTTTTTAACCAAACTTTTTTGGGACACCCTTTATATGTCAAAGTAGTTTTAAAATATAGTCACTTATAATACCATGAGTAGTCAAAGTTATGTCGACTATTTTTGTGGTGGTGTCACGAATGTCCATTGCGCTTTGGTACGATTAGGACGAGTGCGCTAGCACGAGTCCTAATCCCAAGCGCAATGGACATGAGTAGTGATACCACCGCAAAAATAATCTACTTAACTTTGACTAAGAATGGTATTCGAGGGACTATTTAATGAACCAAACTACTTTTTCAAATTAGTTTTCAGTAAATCTAGCAACAAACTACGCAATTTCTATAGTAACAGAGAACACTAATATTGACTTTTTCTAATAAAAATGACATTTGTTAAAAATAGTCACTTGAATACCTTCTAGGAAGATATATCCGCTGATATTTTTTTGATTGGTAAAGAAATGTCAGAATTCTGGATTTTCATTGGTCACTTTTTGACAGATGACAGGTGAATTGAATAGTCAAAATTATACCCATTCGGAGTCACGTGACTTTTGTCTGTCTCTGTTCATCTTTAGTAAAATAGATGAAATGGAAGAAATTTCAAAAAAAGGCATGTCGATTCATAAAATTAATTTTAAAAATTTGACGTTTCTAATCTGTCAGATTATATTTTTCGTGTAAGTTATTGAGATAAGGGTAATAAAACCTAAAATTGTTGAGCCGAAAACTGGAAATTAAAAGAAACCATCGGACATGCGGTATAACGAGCAGTCACAACAATTAATTTGAATATTATGCGTTTTTTTTATGAAGAGTACAATATTAATAATAGTAAATCAACAGTTTCACCCTCCAACGCTGTTCGCCGTGCTTCTCTTGCGTTAAATATCTCGGAGAGCACAATTTACCGAAAATATGAGCCAGAAAGTGAAGAATGCAAAAACGGAAGTCGACGAAGCAGTCAAGACACTGTATATAAAATGTATGTAGCTAAAGAATTTGTAACCATAAAAAATCAAAAAAATGCTTGGTTGAAGAATCTGGAGATTTTTCACATTCAGTTTCTTCCCTAAATAGATTGTGCAAGGAAATAGGCTTCAAATGGCAATGTTCTATAACAGAATATGCATGCACAGAAATTGACTTAAAATTTGCTATACGCAGCAGGTTTTTAATGTAGCAGCTGACATATCTTTATTATATTTACATTTTACATGTTATGTTTTCTTTAACCTGTAAATTCAGTTTGATTTCATATAAGAGAATAAACCCGTAGCAACCTTGTTTTAGAAATTGGCATATGTCAGGATAACCTACAAAACGGAATGTCATTTATTTCCCTAAAATTGCATTTTTAAGAATCGACATACGTAAAATTACTAGATTATCACGTGACTCCGAATGGGTATAAATTTGACTATATGCATCTTTCGGTTCTAGGTAAATTGCTCGAATGCAATTGCTCGAAATCAGTTGCTCGAAAGTCAATTGCTCGAATGTGACTTTGCTCGAATTGCAAGTTTCTCGAACAGCTATTTCTCGATTATCTGTTGCTCGAAAAAAATAAAATTGTGAAATAGCCTTAACTCGAATCAGTTAATATCGAATATAAAAAAACACAAATTACAAATTATAACCTTTATTAATAAAAAATAGGTATAGGTATGTATTACCTACATTCCCATGATAAATACTTTCGTGTCTTAAGAAAAACCTATTTAACATTATTTCTAATAAGAACAAACCCATTATCCTGATTATGAATACCCGTAATTACATTCCGATAGTAATCACTTTCCTGTTACAAGAACATGATACTGTCTTTGACCACTTACTACAAAAGATTTTGAAGATTTTAGTATTGACGCATTATTTAAGACTACATAAATTCTAGCAAAACATTTTCGAGAAATTGCGGTTCGAGGAACGTGTATTTCTAGAAAAGTTACATTCGAGCAATTTGATTTTCGAGCAATTGATTTCGAGCAATTGCATTCGAGGAATTTTCCGGAGACGGCATCTTTCAACCCCATTAAGAGAACCTCAATCAAACTTTTTATCGGAAAATAACTGAAAGAGTGATCGACAAACGGCGCACTAAATGGACACACTGTAAACTGGACACGTGTACGCCTAAGAGAAGGAGAAAACGATAAGAGGAAATAAGAAAGGCCATGGATAGAAGAAACCTGACAAAACAAATAAGAATGGTGTAAAGAATGCGATGGTCATTGCAGCTGTAGAACCAAATCGCTAAATGCAGTGTATTCCAAATACGTAAAATATGGAAAACTTTTTTATTATTCATTTCTAAAAAATATATACCTCTTATAAAGGTATACGCACCAAATAAAACAGTTTTAGGAATATAGTCTTTTTTAATTGTTTTACGTCGAGAAGTGGAATTAATTTAAAATTGCAACAAATCGAGTTTGGATATACAATTTGTATAAAATAGTATATTATACATCAAGGTAGCGAAGCGCAGCATTATAACCTGAGCGCATATTAGATACTGAGCGCGCAGCGCGAAGTATCTAAAACGCGAAGGTTATAGGACGATTCGCTACCGTGGTGTATATACTATTTTTTGCACTACCAAACGGCTTAATACCTAAATTCCCAATAAATTTCGAAAATATTTTAACTGTCAACCTGACAATGCAGCTCCCTAAAACGTCAAAATTAAAATAGTCATATTTGGTAACTTAGCAATTTATTAGTTACCACGGTGAAAATTGTTTATTTTACTTTCTCTCCCTTGATGGAGAATAGTAGATTATGCAATAAGGGAGAGAAATGCGTTATTTTGCTGAGGTGCAATTTCCGACTCGAGGGCGAAGCCCGAGAGTCAGAAATTGCACTGAAGCAAAATAGCATTCTCTCCGAGTTGCATATACTATTTTTTTCACGTTGCAGGAAGATTAAAAACGAAAAACCCGTTTTTTTAAACGTCATTTATTGACATTTTAGTTACAATTATTTTAAACTTAGTAACCTATGGTAAATTTTAAAGTTGGTGGCACTGTAAGTCATTATGACAAGAGCTCACAAATATGTCAAATGGAGGTTATCAGGTTAGTTTTTGCGTCAGTTTGTGTCAAAACTGACTCAAAACCTAACCTGATAATCTCGAATTTGGCATAATTGTTGTGTCAGTCATAATGAAAACTCCCTAGGGAAATTTTTGTCTTATTTAGTCTCTAGGGAGCAAATGTTCTACTTCTGTCACAATTTTGATGCTATAGAAACGGACTTCTACTCCCGGTCGTGGAAAAAATCAACTTCACGACCTAAAAATAGGCCAATAACGATGCGTTCCGAGACTAGTAGTGCAAAATAGTATATTATACATCAAGGTAGCGAAGCGCAGTATTATAACCTGAGCGCATATTAGATACTGAGCGCGCAGCGCGAAGTATCTAAAGCGCGAAGGTTATAAGACGATTCGCTACCGTGGTGTATATACTATTTTTTGCACTACCAAACGGCTTAACACCTAAATTCCCAACAAATTTCGAAACTACTTTAACTGTCAACCTGACAATACAGCTCTTTAAAACGTCAAAATTAAAATAATCATATTTGGTAACTTAGCAATTTATTAGTTACCACGGTGAAGATTGTTTATTTTACTTTCTCTCCCTTGGTGGAGAAAATCAACTTCACGACCTAAAGATAGACCAATAACGGTGCGTTCTGAGACTAGTAGTGCAAAATAGTATATTATACATCAAGGTAGCGAAGAGCAGTATTATAACCTGAGCGCATATTAGATACTGAGCGCGCAGCGCGAAGTATCTAAAGCGCGAAGGTTATAAGACGATTCGCTACCGTGGTGTATATACTATTTTTTGCACTACCAAACGGCGTAATACCTAAATTCCCAACAAATTTCAAAAATATGTTAACTGTCAACCTGACAATACAGCTCTTTAAAACGTCATAATTAAAACAGTCATATTTGGTAACTTAGCAATTTATTAGTTACCACGGTGAAAATTGTTTATTTTACTTTCTCTCCCTTGGTGGAGAAAATCAATTTCACAACCTCAAAATAGGCCAATAACGTTGCGTTCTGAGACTAGTAGTGCAAAAAAATTATTTTTATCGCATTTCATTTTTCTACATTTAAAATCCTTAAGAAATGTGGTAATCTCTCATTAGCAACACTTTTCTGCATAGCAACGGCGATTCGCTTTACGTTTGGCAATACTGAGTATTGTTGGTGGCCCATATACGAGCGAAATTATGAAGAATGGGTCACTTTCAAGGACCTATTCACCAAACTAGTGGATGGCAACCAGAACATGGACGATGTCATTAAGATGCAGTATTTAAAAACGCATGTCAAGGAAGACCGCAGGCGACTGATCCAGCATCTAGCAGTTACTCAAGCCAACTACAACACCGCTTGCAATTTGCTGCAACAAAGGTGCCAAAATAATCGCCTTATTTTAACAAAATTGCTAGACTGCGGTCCTTTCTAAAAAATCAGCGCAAGGGTTGAAGAGATTGCATGACTCCATCAAGGAATCTATAGAAGCAATCAAGAACCTAGGCATCTCCACCGACAGTTGGGGTCAATGGATCAACAGGGCGATCGCTCGAAAATGTGATCCTGAAACTAATAAATTATACGAGCAGTCGCTTCAATGCCGAAATGAAGTTCAGGACCACCAACAATTAATGGCTTTCTTGCAAATGCGGTTCCAATCCCTGGAATCTATTGATGGAGCTCGAAAACCAATACAGGAAAGACCACAGAAAACTTCCGCATCTCTTAATTGCAAGCTGTGCCATGGAGGTCATTACACCGATAACTGTAGTCAATTCCAAAGGCTACCACAAATGAAAAACAACAAGTGGTAGGAACCAATCGTATGTGCTTTCGATGCTTGCGACACGATTCCAATATACCATGTCGTTCTTATTTCAACTGTCAAATCTGTCGCTATCCGTAACATTAATGCCGCTACCAGCCCAAAAGATGGAGACATCAGCTCACGCAGCAGCCGTGCAGACCTTCAACGCTCCATGGAAGAAGCCAAATTCAAATATCATTACCGGCAATCTAAGCACAAAGGGGAGCCAAGTGGTACTAGCCACAGCAATGGTTCAAATCAAAGCAGCATCCGGGATGACTCATATTTTAAGAGTCCTAATAGATCCCGGGTCACAAGGTTTATTCATCACGGAAGCATCAGCCGAATTATTGGCATTACCCAGGACCAAGGTTCGAGCAAAATATACAGGAATCGGGAATAGCGAGGCAAAAATGTCTAAATGGAAGATTCCAGGTTTAATTACACTTAGATTCTCAAGTACCTTTTCCTTACCTGTTAACCTTCCCATACTCCCTAAACTCATTAAAGCTATGCCTTCATCACTTATTCCAAATATAAGTATGGATTCTTGGAGCACCATCTTCATCGCCGATCCAACCTTCAACTGCCCTGGGCTTATAGACATCATTCTAGGCGCCGAAGAATACTCGAAGATCATTTTAGAAGGAGCTCGAAAATCAAATGATGGTATCCTGGGACAAAACACAGAGCTAGGGTGGATTTTATCTGGAACCATTAGACAACAGCATAACGACAGCATTAGGGTCAACACCATGGTTACCAAAATTGAAGAAGACGAGCAGTTGCAGAAATTCTGGCATATAGAAGAAGTACCCACTCAAAGAAAACTTTCCCCAGAAGACCAGGTATGCAAATAAAAAATATTGAGGCAGTCAAAGAGATTCATCCCGCATCCAATGGATCCATCCAAGAAGTAACAATTCAGCAGGTGGAACAACTCTCAACAACCGATTCTACAGCGGAAGAACGAGCAATAGCAGCTGCCAAGATAAAAAATACGGGAGTTGAACGTCCAGCTATCATCGAACATGAACAAATAGCACCCTCTCATCCACAAGAAAATCACCAAGTGCATGGAGTTTCCAAAATCCTCATTCACGAAGTCTCCATTCACGAAGTTCCCATTCACAAAGTCGATGGACAGAAAGAAAAGGAAATTGCAGGCCACGAACAAATCCTTGGAAGTCCTCCAGATGCTTCCAAATCAGCTCCAAGCTGTGGATGTAGCCCAGAAGTTGCAGCAATAACTGCAGTAAACGAGAAACCCTCCGAGTTTACTAAAAACTTAGCACCTAGTGGAGGGTGGCATCAAGAAATGCAGCAAGCGAGAGAACCTCCGATTTCACTAAGAATTTAGCACCCGGTGGAGGGTGGAACCAAGAAACCGCGCCTAGCGGTGGATGGAGCCCAGAAAAGGCAGCAAGAAGTTTAGAAATCGATAAACACAATGCTAAGCACCTAGGCCCTAGTCCGAAAACACGCAATGTAAAACACAGATACGGCACTCTCTAAAACCGCTAACCTCGGCAAGAGTGACATTAATTATCGTATTCGCCCATATAATGTTTGTCTCCAAAGGAAGAGGCAGCAGATGGACGTTGGCGTGATGTTCCAAACCAATTGGCAACATATTCAACGACACAATAATACAAAACTCTTTTACATAAATAGCAGAGGAGTCAGTGTTGCAGCAGTCGAACCACTTCGAGGATTTACAGACTTTTCGGTTGGACCTGCAACATCATCTGAAGGAAGTAGCATGGAGAGCCATCCAACATCGCTCCTATCTCTCCAGCGGAATAATCCTCAGCATTTAAAAGACATGACATGGTAAACTATCAGACGTCATTTCTATCTATCCAGCGAGATAACCAGCAGCTAATTGGGAGCCGCTGCTATAATAGGAGTTCTCTATTGCATCCGGAGAAAAATACTCCGGAGGAAGCTTCCACCCAAACAACGCCAGCCAGCAGTGGAAGATTATCCTCTAAAGACAATTAAATGTGGTGGAAACAGTGTAGTGTTTTTATAAGTAGATTATTTGT